>CM041779.1:86192323-86352911 GCA_023374045.1 Limonium bicolor | reverse complement strand
ACACCGGCTTGTGTGTTTGTTTTTCTGTGTGTTTATGACGTTATAAGACTTAAACATGTAATGAGTTTACCGTTGTTCATATATGGTGATGTTATGATGTGACTCATTTCCCTTGTGTGTGTCTAACATGACTTACCACTGTTGTGTATTGTTTGTTAAGTTCCACCATGAACTTCTAACAAGTGCTAACGGGAAGTGAGGAATCCGGTTGTCCGGTCATGCATGTAAGTTAAGAGTAGATATCTGAATCAGATTCGACTCTTATGTTGTTAAGATTGTTCTCCTTAATTTGGCGTTCGATCTCCCGCTAGCTTCCTCCAAAGCTTACCTATTCTGACTTATGATCGGTTTAGTGGGAACATGTGTTTGTGTGGTGTGTTCGGGTCACTATATCCGAACCATTGTGACTTAAGTTACTCGTTCGAATAACAGAACGGTAATGAGTGTGTGTGTGTAACGAGCTTAACATGAGAGTGAATCATTTCTAGGCTTCTTATGTTGTTTAACCTTCTTGGTTTGTGATTGTGGAAAGATTATCCACTGTGTATGTGATGTTGTGCTATGCAATGATAACGCTATGCCACATTGTTATGTTATGTTATGTTATGTTATGTTATGTTATGTTATGTTATGTTATGTTATGTTATGTTATGTTATGTTATGTTATAGTTATGTTATGTTGTTATGTTATGTTATGTTATGTTATGTTATGTTATGTTATGTTATGTTATGTTATGTTATGTTATGTTATGTTATGTTATGTTATGTTATGTTATGTTATGTTATGTTATGTTATGTTAGTTATGTGTTATTTATGTTATGTTATGTTATGTTTGTTATGTTATGTTATGTTATGTTATGTATGTTATGTTATGTTATGTTATGTTATGTTATGTTATGTTATGTTAGTTATGTTATGTTATGTTATGTTATGTTATGTTATGTTATGTATGTTATGTTATGTTATGTTAGTTATGTTATGTATGTTATGTTATGTTATGTTATGTTATGTTATGTTATGTTATGTTATGTTATGTTATGTTATGTTATGTTATGTTATGTTATGTTATGTTATGTTATGTTATGTTATGTTATGTTATGTTTGTTATGTTATGTTATGTATGTTATGTTATGTTATGTTATGTTATGTTATGTTATTTATGTTATGTTATGTTGGTTATGTTATGTTATGTTATGTTATGTTATGTTATGTATGTTATGTTATGTTATGTTATGTTATGTTATGTATGTTATGTTATGTTATGTTATGTTATGTTATGTTATGTTATGTTATGTTATGTTATGTTATGTTATGTTAGTTATGTTATGTATGTTATGTTATGTTATGTTAGTTATGTTATGTTATGTTATGTATGTATGTTATGTTATGTATGTTTATGTTATGTTATGTTATGTTATGTTATGTTATGTTATGTTATGTTATGTTATGTTATGTAGTTATGTTATGTTATGTTATGTTATGTTATGTATGTTATGTTATGTTATGTTATGTTATGTTATGTTATGTTATGTTATGTTATGTTATGTTATGTTATGTTATGTTAGTTATGTTATGTTATGTTGTTATGTTATGTTATGTTATGTTATGTTATGTTATGTTATGTTATGTTATGTTATGTTATGTTATGTTATGTTATGTTAGTTATGTTATGTTAGGTTATGTTATGTTATGTTATGTATGTTATGTTATGTTATGTATGTTATGTTATGTTATGTTATGTTATGTTATTTATGTTATGTTATGTTTATGTTATGTTATGTTATGTTATGTTATGTTATGTTATGTTATGTTATGTTATGTTATGTTATGTTATGTTATGTTGTTATGTTATGTTATGTTATGTTATGTTATGTTATGTTATGTTATGTTATGTTATGTTATGTTATGTATGTTATGTTATGTTATGTTATGTTATGTTATGTTATGTTATGTTATGTGTATGTTATGTTATGTTATGTTATGTTATGTTATGTTATGTATGTTATGTTATGTTATGTTATGTTATGTATGTTATTTATGTATGTTATGTTATGTTATGTTATTGTTATGTATGTTATGTATGTTATGTTATGTTATGTTATGTATGTTATGTATGTTATGTTATGTTTGTATGTTATGTTAGTTATGTTATGTTATGTTATGTTATGTATGTTATGTTATGTTATGTTATGTATGTTATGTTATGTTATGTTATGTTATGTTATGTTATGTTATGATGTTATGTTATGTTATGTTATGTTATGTTATGTTATGTTATGTTATGTTATGTTATGTTATGTTATGTTATGTTATGTTATGTTATGTATGTTATGTATGTTATGTTATGTTATGTTATGTTAGTTATGTATGTTATGTTATGTTTTTGTTATGTTATGTTATGTTATGTTATGTTAGTTAGTTATGTTATGTTATGTTATGTTATGTTATGTTATGTTTGTATGTTATGTTATGTTAGGTTATGTTATGTTATGTTATGTTATGTTATGTTATGTTATGTTATGTTATGTTATGTTATGTTATGTTATGTTATGTTATGTTATGTTAGTTATGTATGTATGTTATGTTATGTTATGTTATGTCATGTTATGTCATGTTATGTTGTTATGTTATGTTATGTTATGTTATGTTATGTTATGTTATGTTATGTTATGTCATGTTATGTTGTTATGTTATGTTATGTATGTCATGTTATATGTTATGTTATGTTATGTATGTTATGTATGTTATGTTATGTTATGTTATGTTATTATGTCATGTTATGTTATGTTATGTTATGTTATGTTATGTATGTTATGTCATGTTATGTTATGTTATGTTATGTTATGTCATGTTATGTTATGTTATGTTATGTTATGTCATGTTATGTCATGTTATGTTATGTTATGTTATGTTATGTTATGTTATGTTATGTTATGTTATGTTATGTTATGTTATGTTATGTTATGTTATGTTATGTTATGTTATGTTATGTTATGTTATGTTATGTTATGTTTGTTATGTTATGTTTGTTATGTTATGTTATGTTATGTTATGTTAGTTGTTATGTTATGTTATGTTATGTATGTTATGTTATGTTATGTTATGTTATGTTATGTTATGTTATGTTATGTTATGTTATGTTAGTTATGTTATGTTATGTTATGTTATGTTATGTTATGTTATGTTATGTTATGTTATGTTATGTTATGTTATGTTATGTTTAAATGAATGCCATGTTATCATGACAAGTAGTTGCGCGTATCCCGGTAGCCGATGGGCTGCGCGTTAACCATACCAGCCAAGGGTTGCTGACCCCCTCGGGGGCTCCATATTTTTACTGCAGGATGAGGATCGAGGGAAGAGTGGCTGTAGGTTCTAGGCTGCAGTTGTACTTTTGGTTATTTTGGATGTTGAGCCCGGGATACGCTTGTGCTCCCGTGGCATTATAATTTTGATTCCGTTGAAACTACTGAGGCGGGGTATGTTGGGAGTTTACAGTGAAGGAATGTAATTAAATACTCGGTATTATATATGATGTAATTATGGTTTTAGTTCTATGCTCGGGAGTCTGATCATCCGACCGGTACACTTGTATTTATTCTGCCTTGTCAACCACGTGGGTGGTTGACGGCGTTGTAGCACCGAAGCGTTTAGTTAGTTTAGTTATTTGATTCCGCTGCGATTTCATTCAGTTGTGAAGTTCGATGTAGGGGTGTTACAAAAAGTGGTATCAGAGCGAAGTATCGCTCTGATGACTAGAATACCGAGCTTAGGAAAATACCGAGTTAGGAAACCTAACTACATTTACCTAAGTGAGCAGTTATGGAAAGGTTAACCACTAACCAAGTGTGGAGATACCTTGTTGTCGGGAAAACGTTACAACCGTTGGAACCGATAAGTGTGTAAGCAAAATGCTAATAATGTTCATGTGAATTCAGATGTCAGGTTGACCGAGAGGTAGAGGCCACGGAAGCGGTACTGGAGATATGGATGACCAGGGCGAGAACACTACGGCTCAGGGTATGGCCGAAGCTGTAGCAGCCGCCGTAGCCCAAATGGTCCCACAACTTGTAGCTGCAATTCAGCAGGGGCAACAGCCCGAAGTTCAACCACCACTGCCACCGCCACGAGATACCAACTGGGTCAAGGCATTGGCAGATCTTAGACCCTCTTCATTTCATGGGGAGACGACCCACGTAAGCTGGAGGCGTACATCTCCGAGTTGGAGACCGCCTACGAGACCTTGGATGTGCCTGCTGGGGCCAAGGTCCGTCTTGCCGCTTACTACCTGAAGGGTTCGGCACAGAGTTGGTGGAAGCTTGTGAGAGAGGACCGGATGGCGGATCCTCAGTTTGGATGGAGGGAGTACACGGCTCTGCTGCGAGCCAAATACTACCCTGTGCATGTTCAAGAGGCTAAGCGCCTGGAGCTGGATAGTCTGAGGCAGGGGGACAAGATGTCGGTCGATGAGTACTATACTGCATTCCGGTCTTATCCACCTGTTACCGGACCTGGGATACTCGAACCGGGTGCTGGTAAACTGTTTCTACAACGGTCTCAGCCACCGTCTTCGCTATGGGATGGGGCCAGCTGAGTATACTACCTTGCAGGTAATTTGAATGAAGTGTGATGTGAATAAGTGTAATCCATAAGTGAATATTAATGTGAGTTTGTGAGTATGTTTTGCGGGGCATGACTGACGTCCTAAATTCAGGAGTGCTATCATGCCGCTGCTAAGGTCGAGATTACCGTCCGTCTGAGAGGACGAGGAGAATGCGCACAAGCGCAAGGCCACGAGCGAGGGCCAGAGTCCGCAGGGGTACGGGGGAGGGAAAGAAGAAGAAGAAACCTTATCCCCAGCCCCAGAAGAGTCAGCACCAGGGTGACAAGGGCCAAGCCCAGATCACCACAGCTGAGGAGCCACTGAAGCTCACATATGCATACGTGGCGAAACCCCTACGCTCTTACCCACCTAAGGGTAATTGTTTAATCATGTGTGATAAGTTGAAGTGTATGATGTTGAGTTGTGAAATAAGTATTGATTGTGTATTGTGATAGCAGCTAGCACGGGTTCTGGACCGGAGCGCCACTATTACTATAAGTGGTGTAACGGAGACCACCCCGGCAAAGACTGTAAGGGAAACGACGTGCAGTGTCGTTACTGCGAGAAGTGGGGTCACCGTGACTACGAGTGTTACCGGAACCCCAACAGCAGAGTCAACAAGCCCAAGGGGCAGTGGAAGGGTAAGGCCACAGCGACTATTCATGGCCCGAAGACGGCTAACCAGCCACCCACAGATCAGAGGCACACTGATTCCCAGAAGGGGAAAGGGTCGGGACCTAGCAAGGCCGCCCTGAATGTGGTGGACCGGTCAGAGGCGCCAGGGCCCTCTTCTAGACCAGGTACCGCCTAAACTGTTGAATGAAATAAGTGATTGCATACCGCATTTCATGCATGTGTGTAGTAGTGAGTCCAAGTGTATTATCATGTGGAGAAAAGAAGTAAAGTATAATGTGGAAGTCACCTAATTAGATACTCTGAACTTAAAGGAACCTTCAATATATGTTATCCAATCCCACCCACACCAAACCCTGAAGAAACCACCATCAACATCACCGACTTTCCAATGGAGCAATGTCAGGTCATCCAAGCAGGTATGATACTCTTAAATGGATACCTGACACCGGAAGCACAAGTCCATATCATCAGACGATGCAATGAACTTGGAGCAACACCTGGAGGTTTCTACACACCCGAATACCCGAGCAGATCGAGAATGAAATTGAAGAAGATGTGCATGGGTAAGGACTGGAATCCTTACACCAAGACATATCAAGAAGTGCGAGCTGAAGACGGAGCAACTGTACCGATGATACCTGAGGAGTTCCTTGCGGTCGTTAACCACGCCATGGGAATTGCTCAGCAAGTTGAAACGGATTCAATTCCAAGTGTTAAGGCAGATTTGTGTATTGTGAATTTCTACCAGAAAGGTGGACGATTAGGTTTACACCAAGATAAGGACGAGTCACCCGAGTCTCTAAGTAAGGGAGTACCCGTGGTGTCTTGGTCCATTGGTGATACCGCAGTGTTTATTTATGGTGAGCAGAAGCGTGCTGATCTTGCAAGGAAGTTAGTACTAAAATCAGGAGATGTGTTAATCATGGGTGGGCAGTCAAGGATGCTATATCATGGCATCAGGAAGATCAAACTGAATACCGCATCGTCGGCAGTGATCAACGCCACACACATGAAACCCGGACGTTTGAATTTGACCTTCATACAGTTTTAAAACCTTGTATAATTATGTAATGTGTTAAGCCAGTGTATGATAAGGATATTATATGTGTTAAGTTATGTCAACAGTGTAAACCAACAATGTTGTAAGGAGAATGTGTTAATGAATAAAGTGGAGTTGTTGAAGTATATCAACCGTGTTGTTACCCAATACTTATTAGTTTGCCAATGAATTAGGTTGTGCTCTCGGAACGGGAGGTACACTGAGTGTCTGCAATGAGGCAAGAAGCCGGCAAGAGCGGCACAATCCTCACCGGTACCTTTCTAGTCAATGGCGTGGACACTTCGATCTTGTTCGACTCCGGAGCCTCACACACATTTATTTCGCTATCCTTTACGAAGAGGCTGGGGTTAGACGGTGAGGAGATGCCAGACTTCTTAGTCACTCTCCCGTCGAAAGAGCGGATCATGTGTACCCGCTACCACCGAGATGCTGTTGTACAAATCAAAGGAGAAGAATTTCCGATCGACTTGATAGAGTTCGACGGACTTGGTTTTGATGTGATTGTCGGGATGAACTGGTTGGAGCGGTACAAGGGCAGAATCCTATGTGCCGAGCATCAACTGCTTCTTCGGAGTCCATCTGGGGTTACTATATCTTACCGCCAGAGGCCCAGGGAGCCTTCGACTCAGATCATCACCGCCATGGCTATGTGTCGTGAACTACGACGGGGAGTGATGTGTACCTCTGCTATGTCCAGGACATAGAGAGAGACCCAGAGTTTAGTCCTGATGTGCCGGTAGTGTCGGAGTTTCCTGATGTATTTCCTAAGGAACTGCCGGGCATGCCGCCAGCGTGGGAAGTAGAGTTTTTGAAATTGATTTGGCTCCGGGTACCAGACCAATTGCGAAGGCGCCCTATCGTATGGCTCCAGCAGAGATGACAGAGCTCAAGGAGCAGCTGAGAGACCTACTCGACAAGGGATTCATCCGCCCTAGCGTTTCACCATGGGGAGCGCCGGTCCTCTTCGTGAAGAAGAAGGACGGTAGTCTCCGCCTGTGTATTGACTATCGAGAACTGAATGCAGTTACGGTGAAGAACTGTTACCCTTTACCACGCATCGACGACTTATTTGACTAGTTTAGGGGAGCATCAGTATTCTCCAAGATAGATCTACGATCTGGATACCATCAGATTGCCATCCGTGACAGTGATATTGAGAAGACAGCCTTCAGAACTAGGTATGGACATTATGAGTTTACGGTTATGCCATTTGGTTTATCCAATGCACCAGCCAAGTTCATGGACTTAATGAACCGCTTGTTCCAAGATCAGTTGGACAAGTCAGTGGTAGTCTTCATCGACGATATTCTTGTGTACTCGAAATCGAGTGGTGAGCATGAAAGCCACCTGAGAAATGTGTTACAAACATTGAGGAAGAATCAATTGTATGCTAAGTTTTCAAAATGCGAATTTTGGTTTAACCAAGTATCCTTTCTTGGTCATGTGATTTCTGAAGCCGGGATAGCTGTTGATCCGGAAAAGATTGATGCAGTGCACACTTGGCCTAGGCCGAAGACAGTTACCGATATCAGGAGCTTCCTCGGTCTGGCAGGTTATTATAGGAGGTTTGTAAAGGACTTCTCCAGTGTCTCGAAGCCGATGAGTTCCTTGATGAAAAAGGATGCACCATTCGAGTGGACAGTCGACTGTGAGAGTTCTTTTCAGAGTCTCAAGGATGCTCTGACATCTGCACCAGTCCTGACTATACCAGACGGTCCAGATGGTTTTGAGGTCTATTGCGACGCATCAGGCAGAGGTATGGTTGTGTGTTGATGCAACACGGGAAGGTCGTAGCTTACGCCTCCCGACAGCTGAAGAAACATGAAGAGAACTACCCTACCCACGATCTAGAACTGGGTGCCATTGTCTTCGCATTGAAGATATGGCGACATTATTTGTATGGGTAAGTGTGACAATTTATTCGGACCACAAAAGTTTAAAGTACTTGTTCACTCAGAAGGAGTTGAACATGAGACAAAGAAGGTGGGTGGAGTTTCTAAACGACTACGACATTAATCTACAGTACAAAGAGGGTAAGGCAAATGTGGTAGCTGACGCATTGAGTCGCCGAGCACACTCTCTCTATTCGCTAGTCTCTCATACTGGCTTGGTTGAAGAGGTGCGGAGTGCTCAGATGACGGATCAGTATATGATGGAGATTAGACAGAAGCTTATTGATGGCACATTCGAGGGTCAGAAGTACGACTTCAGACTCCACGATGATGACCTGATTAGGCTTAATGGCCGACTGTGTATACCGAGGAGTAGCGCTGAGTTGAAGGAGCGCATATTGAGTGAATCCCATTGTTCTACTACTTCGATTCACCCCGGAGCTTCAAAGATGTATAAGGGTATGAAAAGATATTTTTGGTGGACTGGAATGAAAAAGGATGTAAGTGATTATGTATTGAGGTGTCTCACTTGTCAGAAGGTCAAGTTTGAGCACCGACGGCCTGGTGGTATGGTACAGCCAATGCCAGTGCCTGAGTGGAAGTTCCATGATATTTCCATGGACTTCGTAGTAGGGCTTCCGCCTACAAGGGGAGGTCTGAATATGATTTGGGTTGTTGTTGACCGACTGACCAAGGTGGCTCGATTCATACCGATGAAGGACACCTGGAAAGTGGCAAAACTGGCAGAACTCTTTGATAGAGAGATTGTAAGACATCATGAGGTACCAAAGACAATTGTGTCTGACAGGGATACCAGATTCTTATTGAGGTATTGGAAATCCACACGAGAAACACTGGGTACCGAACTTAAATTGAGTACAGCGTTTCACCCACAGACAGATGGCTAGAGTGAGCGCACCATCCAGACACTTGAGGATATGTTACGTGCATGTGCACTTGACTTTCAGACCAGCTGGATTGACAAGTTACATCTGATCGAGTTTAGCTACAACAACAGTTACCATGCTTCGATCAAGATGTCTCCCTTCCAGGCATTATACGGTAGACCATGCCACACGCCATTATGCTGGGATGAGTCGAGTGAGACGGTCATTATAGGACCAGAGTATCTTGAACAAGTTCAGGAAGAAGTTCGCCAGATCCGGGCTAACATGAAGGCAGCTCAGGATAGACAGAAGTCGTACGCAGATGTACGCAGACGTGACCTGGAGTTCGCCGTGGGCGATCAGGTATTCCTCAGGGTATCCCCCATGAAGGGAGTATTTCGTTTTGGCCAGAAAGGCAAGTTGAGCCCAAAATATGTGGGGCCTTATGTTGTGACGGAGCGGATCGGCCCGGTAGCTTACAGACTTGATCTACCCACCGAGCTGGGCAAGGTACATGATGTATTTCATGTGTCCCAGTTGAAGAAGTATATGTCTCATCCGTCTCATGTGCTTCAGCCTGAAAGGCTAACCCTAGAGCCGACCATGTGATTAGTGGAGACTCCGGTACGGATTCTGGATACTAAGACTCGAGACACTCGCCATAAGTCTGTGAGACTGGTGAAAGTTCTTTGGTCTAACCAGGACGTTGAGGAGGCCACTTGGGAGCTGGAAGATAAGATGAAGGTGAAGTACCCGTCATTGTTTACTTCTTAGTGTTTATGTGTATAGGGTACGGGGCGTACCCGTTTTTAAGGGGGGTAGATCCGTTTCGGTTATGTGTGTACGACGTGTATTTAAATACATCGTCTATATTATGTTGTCATGTTACAGACCGTTGTGTCTGAATGATGTTGTATATGTTGTATGGACCTTGTGTCTAATGTTATGTAAGGGTGCTGTTAATGTTGTATGGAAATATTGTTATATGTCTTCCTGTGTTCTAACATTTAGGATATGATGAAGTGTGAACTTTGGGGACAAAGTTCTTTTAAGGGGGGTAGATTGAAATACCCCAAACCTTAGTATGTTGTGTAAACACTTAAATATGGTATATTAAGACTAAGAAGAGTCTTAGAAACATTAATAAACAATTTAAACCATAGAAAACACAAAATGTGCTTTAAGGTCAATAAAGGCCAAAATGTGCTCTAAGCTTGGGATAAGCTTGGTTAAGACCCAAAGAACTTACCAAGACCTTATTTATATACTAATGAACATATTAAACCAATTACCAAAGAAAACCAAGCTTGAAAACAAGTTAAAACACAAAATGTGCTTTAAGGAGTCTTAAAGCACATTTTTGAAAAATTGTCTTGTAAATGAGTTTTAAATGGCTAAATGTCCATCATTACTCTTTAATTAACATGTGTACTATATAGTATCACATTTTGAAGTCTATATCAATGGGAAATCAAAAATTTCACTTCTATGTGCCTTGTTTTTATGAATAGTGACTTTAATAAGCTAGTTTGTAACATATGTTGTTATAAGTAATTAAATGAGTCATCAAAGACTAAAATACCATTGTTATAATAATAGGGGCCGGTTTTTAAGTGTGGTGACTCACCACTCTTGTAACTTGTTAAGTAAATAAAGATGACTCTTAAGTTACTATTTGCTTTAAGGTATAAATATCTTCTAAAAAGAAAAACAAACTCACTTATCTCATTCTCTCATTTCCCTTCTTCATTTCCCATGGTTCCAAGTCTTCTTCAACCTCTCTTCTTTCTTCCATTCATGATTTGCAATAGTACTACACAAACTCCATCTTTGACCTCTTGTAATTTCTAGCTCACTTAACCAAATCAAAAACAAACACCACCATTCTCTTCCTCTCATCAAGCTCTTCATTCCTACCTTCTCAAAACTTCAAGACCACCATTTCGGTGCCATGGAGTTCCACCATTGAAGGAGCTTGAGCTTATATTTCTACATATTATTGATCTCCTTTGCTTCTAGGTAAGGAATCTCAAAGAAAAATGATGTTTCCTCCATGTTTTTATCTTGACCGAAAATCACTCTTAATGGAGTCCTTATGTTGCTTTGTTCTAGCTTCATTCCAACCTTTCAAGGACTAGGTGGAGTCCTCTCTTGGTAGATATTCAAACTCTCTTCAAATACCAAGGTAAAACAATTATCTTAATGTTTTTAAAACAATGTATAATCTAGGGTTTACAATGAGATGAAGCTTAAAGCTTGTATACTCATTATATCATTTGTATAATGTTTAGAAGTTAACAAACAATCAAAAGCCTTGCCGATTTAGTCAAGGAAACAAGAAAGAAGTTTGTGAGGAAAAGAGGTAAATATGCTAACCTAATGTGGTTTAAAGTCTTAGGAGAAAAGAGCTTGTATTGCTTATGAAAATGATTTAAGGAGCCAATGGGAAATGACTTAGAAGAATGCTCTTAAGGGCTTAGTAAGAGGCATATGTATTGTTGAGTGTATTTGCAGGTCAAAGGCAAATATAATGTGGGAAATTCAGTGTTTATGATTTATGCATCTTAAGGGCCTAAGAGTCATGTCATTTAAGGGCCTAACTGCCATGCAATTTAAATTATGCACTATATTGTGATGTAGTGCTATATGAGTGAAGTTTTGTGTATATGAATGTTTTTGATGGATTTTTAGTGTTCTTGGTTGTTTAATGGCGAAAACAATGTGTTTTGGTTTAGTGATGTTCTAGGAGAACCTATGTCAAAATTTAGGTAATAAACAAGAAGTTCTAAGGGTTTAAAATGAGTTTGGTAAGTTAGGAAATGTTTAGAATGGTTAAGTGTTCAACTAGTGGAAGAAGCATGCATTAAGGTGTTTAAAGATGTAAAAAGGGCCTAGGCAATGTTCTAGAGGATTTTATAATGCAAATGAATGTTTTGGGATACACCAAAGTCATTTAGACTTGTGTTAGGATTTATGCAAACTTTGGTGAACAAGGAGAAAGTGTAAACTTGAAAAAGGATTTCAAGAATGACATAAGGAGTTAGTTGTGAGAATAAATGCTTGAGTGATGATGTTGTTGTGGTGAGGGAGTACTTAGGCATAAGTGATCATCTTAGGTATGAAACACCACTTAGAGACCTAGGAGAAAACATTGTAAGTGTTAGGAATTTTGGAAGAATGAAATAAGTAAAGGCTTAAGAAGGAGAAAATGAGTTTTATTAGTGTTAAGGAGGTATTAAGGTGTGTTTGAAGTGCCCAAATGAGGTTAGGACATACTAGGATATATGAGGTGAAGTTTGGAGTTAAATGGGCAATGGAAAATAAGAGTCTGGAGCAGACCGGCCTTGCGACCGAACTTGCCAAGGTCGGTCGAGCCCAGTTTACCCTGCGAGAATTGGTTTCTGGAATGGACCGAACTGGGGACCGGACTTGCAAGGTCGGTCGGGCATGAATTTTTAGTACGGATTGAGTCTCTGGAGTAGACCGAACTTGGGACCGGACTTACAAGTTCGGTCGGGCCTGAATTTTCAAAGGGAAAAGAAGAAGAAAAGAAGAAAAAAGAAAACTCTCGGGAATGGACCCGAACATAGGGACCGAACTTACAAGGTCGGTCGAAGTAGAAAATTTAACGGTAATATGTTCTGGAATGGATCGACCTGGGACGAGTTTTGTATGGTCGGTAGTCGTAGTGTAAATTTTCAAACCCCGAAGTTACTGGAATGGACCGACCTTGTGTAAGGTCGGTCGGTAAGGTCGGGTCGGACCTAAACTTGTAAAAAAAAAAACAGAAAGAATGGCTTAAGTAATAAACCCTAGGGGGTATAATGTAGGTAATCAAGTATAAGTTAAAGACATTAAAAACACGTCATACAATCATGTTAAACATTTAAAGTTGAAGTAAGTAATTAATTAACCGACGTTATTAATCATGTATAGGATTGACTACGGTGGAAAAAAATCGAAGCAAGGACCAAGGTATGGTTTTCTTGCAGTCTGTTGCCTACCGGTTTACACCGGCTTGGGGTTGTTTGTTTTTTTTTGTGTTTATTATGTTATAAGACTTAAACATGTAATGAGTTTACCGTTGTTCATATTATTGTGATGTATGATGTGACTCATTTCCCTTGTGTGTGTCTAACATGACTTACCACCTGTTGTGTATGTTTGTTAAGTTCCACAATGAACTTCTAACAAGTGCTAACTGGGAATGAGGAATCCGGTTTGTCCGGTCATGCATGTAAGTTAAGCGTAGATATCTAATCAGATTCGACTCTTATGTTGTTAAGATTGTTCTCCTTAATTGGCGTTCGATCTCCCGCTAGCTTCCTCCAAAGCTTACCTATTCTGACTTATGATCGGTTTAGTGGGAACAGTTTGTGTGGTGTGTCGGGTCACTATATCCGAACCATCTGTGACTTAAGTTACTCGTTCGAATAACAGACCGGTAATGAGTGTGTGTAACGAGCTTAAACTGAGAGTGAAATATTCCTAGGCTTCTTATGTTGTTTCCCTCTTGGTTTGTGATTGTGGAAAGAGATCCACTGTGTATGTGATGTGTGCTATGCAATGATAACGCTATGCCACATTGGTAGTTATGTTATGTATGTTGTATGTTATGTTAGTATGTTATGTTATGTTATGTTATGTTATGTTAGTTATGTTAATGTTATGTTATGCTAGTTATTGTTATGTTATTGTTATGTTATGTTATGTTATGTTATGTTATGTTATGTTATGTTATGTTATGTTATGTTATGTTATGTTATGTGATGTTTAGGTTATGTTAGGTTATGTTTGGTAGTTATGTTATGTTATGTTATGTTATGTTCTGTTATGTTATGTTATGTTATGTTATGTTATGTTATGTTATGTTATGTTATGTTATGTTATGTTATGTTAATGTTATGTTATGTTATGTTATGTTATGTTATGTATGTTATGTTATGTTATGTTATGTTAGTTATGATGTTATGTATGTTATGTTATGTTATGTTATGTTATGTTATGTTATGTTATGTTATGTTATGTTATGTTATGTTATGTTATGTTATGTTATGTTATGTTATGTTATGTTATGTTATGTTATGTTATGTTATGTTATGTTATGTTATGTTATGTATGTTATGTTATGTTATGTTATGTTATGTTATGTTATGTTATGTTATGTTATTATGTTATGTTATGTTATGTTATGTTATGTTATGTTATGTTATGTTATGTTATGTTATGTTATGTTATGTTATGTTATGTTATGTTATGTTATGTTATGTTATGTTATGTTATGTTTTGTTATGTTATGTTATGTTATGTTATGTTATGTTATGTTATGTTATGTTATGTTATGTTATGTTATGTTATGTTATGTTATGTTATGTATGTTATGTTATGTTATGTTATGTTATGTTATGTTATGTTATGTTATGTTATGTTATGTTATGTTATGTTATGTTATGTTATGTTATGTTATGTTATGTTATGTTATTTATGTTATGTTATGTTATGTTATGTTATGTTATGTTATGTTATGTTATGTTATATGTTTAATGAATGCCATGTTATCATGACAAGTAGTTGCGCGTATCCCGGTAGCCGATGGGCTGCGCGTTAACCATACCAGCCAAGGGTTGCTGACCCCCTCGGGGGCTCCATATTTTTACTGCAGGATGAGGATCGAGGAGGAAGCAGAGTGGCTGTAGGTTCTAGGCTGCAGTTGTACTTTTGGTTATTTTGGATGTTGAGCCCGGGATACGCTTGTGCTCCCGTGGCATTATAATTTTGATTCCGTTGAAACTACTGAGGCGGTATGTTGGGAGTTTACAGTGAAGGAATGTAATTAAATACTCGGTATTATATATGATGTAATTATGGTTTTAGTTCTATGCTCGGGAGTCTGATCATCCGACCGGTACACTTGTATTTATTCTGCCTTGTCAACCACGTGGGTGGTTGACGGCGTTGTAGCACCGAAGCGTTTAGTTATTGTTTAGTTATTTAATTCCGCTGCGATTTCATTCAGTTGTGAAGTTCGATGTAGGGGTGTTACAAAAAGTGGTATCAGAGCGAAGTATCGCTCTGATGACTAGAATACCGAGCTTAGGAAAATACCGAGTTAGGAAACCTAACTACATTTACCTAAGTGAGCAGTTATGGAAAGGTTAACCACTAACCAAGTGTGGAGATACCTTGTTGTCGGGAAAACGTTACAACCGTTGGAACCGATAAGTGTGTAAGCAAAATGCTAATAATGTTCATGTGAATTCAGATGTCAGGTTGACCGAGAGGTAGAGGCCACGGAAGCGGTACTGGAGATATGGATGACCAGGGCGAGAACACTACGGCTCAGGGTATGGCCGAAGCTGTAGCGGCGCCGTAGCCCAAATGGTCCCACAACTTGTAGCTGCAATTCAGCAGGGGCAACAGCCCGAAGTTCAACCACCACTGCCACCGCCACGAGATACCAACTGGGTCAAGGCATTGGCAGATCTTAGACCCTCTTCATTTCATGGGGAGACCGACCCACGTAAGCTGGAGGCGTACATCTCCGAGTTGGAGACCGCCTACGAGACCTTGGATGTGCCTGCTGGGGCCAAGGTCCGTCTTGCCGCTTACTACCTGAAGGGTTCGGCACAGAGTTGGTGGAAGCTTGTGAGAGAGGACCGGATGGCGGATCCTCAGTTTGGATGGAGGGAGTACACGGCTCTGCTGCGAGCCAAATACTACCCTGTGCATGTTCAAGAGGCTAAGCGCCTGGAGCTGGATAGTCTGAGGCAGGGGGACAAGATGTCGGTCGATGAGTACTATACTGCATTCACCGGTCTTATCCACCTGTTACCGGACCTGGGATACTCGAACCGGGTGCTGGTAAACTGTTTCTACAACGGTCTCAGCCACCGTCTTCGCTATGGGATGGGGCCAGCTGAGTATACTACCTTGCAGGTAATTTGAATGAAGTGTGATGTGAATAAGTGTAATCCATAAGTGAATATTAATGTGAGTTTGTGAGTATGTTTTGCGGGGCATGACTGACGTCCTAAATTCAGGAGTGCTATCATGCCGCTGCTAAGGTCGAGATTACCGTCCGTCTGAGGGACGAGGAGAATGCGCACAAGCGCAAGGCCACGAGCGAGGGCCAGAGTCCGCAGGGGTACGGGGGAGGAAAGAAGAAGAAGAAACCTTATCCCCAGCCCCAGAAGAGTCAGCACCAGGGTGACAAGGGCCAAGCCCAGATCACCACAGCTGAGGAGCCACTGAAGCTCACATATGCATACGTGGCGAAACCCCTACGCTCTTACCCACCTAAGGGTAATTGTTTAATCATGTGTGATAAGTTGAAGTGTATGATGTTGAGTTGTGAAATAAGTATTGATTGTGTATTGTGATAGCAGCTAGCACGGGTTCTGGACCGGAGCGCCACTATTACTATAAGTGGTGTAACGGAGACCACCCCGGCAAAGACTGTAAGGGAAACGACGTGCAGGTCGTTACTGCGAGAAGTGGGGTCACCGTGACTACGAGTGTTACCGGAACCCCAACAGCAGAGTCAACAAGCCCAAGGGGCAGTGGAAGGGTAAGGCCACAGCGACTATGATGGCCCGAAGACGGCTAACCAGCCACCCACAGATCAGAGGCACACTGATTCCCAGAAGGGGAAAGGGTCGGGACCTAGCAAGGCCGCCCTGAATGTGGTGGACCGGTCAGAGGCGCCAGGGCCCTCTTCTAGACCAGGTACCGCCTAAACTGTTGAATGAAATAAGTGATTGCATACCGCATTTCATGCATGTGTGTAGTAGTGAGTCCAAGTGTATTATCATGTGAGAAAAGAAGTAAAGTATAATGTGGAAGTCACCTAATTAGATACTCTGAACTTAAAGGAACCTTCAATATATGTTATCCAATCCCACCCACACCAAACCCTGAAGAAACCACCATCAACATCACCGACTTTCCAATGGAGCAATGTCAGGTCATCCAAGCAGGTATGATACTCTTAAATGGATACCTGACACCGGAAGCACAAGTCCATATCATCAGACGATGCAATGAACTTGGAGCAACACCTGGAGGTTTCTACACACCGAATACCCGAGCGGATCGAGAATGAAATTGAAGAAGATGTGCATGGGTAAGGACTGGAATCCTTACACCAAGACATATCAAGAAGTGCGAGCTGAAGAGGAGCAACTGTACCGATGATACCTGAGGAGTTCCTTGCGGTCGTTAACCACGCCATGGGAATTGCTCAGCAAGTTGAAACGGATTCAATTCCAAGTGTTAAGGCAGATTTGTGTATTGTGAATTCTACCAGAAAGGTGGACGATTAGGTTTACACCAAGATAAGGACGAGTCACCCGAGTCTCTAAGTAAGGGAGTACCCGTGGTGTCTTGGTCCATTGGTGATACCGCAGTGTTTTTTATGGTGAGCAGAAGCGTGCTGATCTGCAAGGAAGTTAGTACTAAAATCAGGAGATGTGTTAATCATGGGTGGGCAGTCAAGGATGCTATATCATGGCATCAGGAAGATCAAACTGAATACCGCATCGTCGGCAGTGATCAACGCCACACACATGAAACCCGGACGTTTGAATTTGACCTTCATACAGTTTTAAAACCTTGTATAATTATGTAATGTGTTAAGCCAGTGTATGATAAGGATATTATATATGTGTTAAGTTATGTCAACAGTGTAAACCAACAATGTTGTAAGGAGAATGTGTTAATGAATAAAGTGGAGTTGTTGAAGTATATCAACCGTGTTGTTACCCAATACTTATTAGTTTGCCAATGAATTAGGTTGTGCTCTCGGAACGGGAGGTACACTGAGTGTCTGCAATGAGGCAGAAGCCGGCAAGAGCGGCACAATCCTCACCGGTACCTTTCTAGTCAATGGCGTGGACACTTCGATCTTGTTCGACTCCGGAGCCTCACACACATTTATTTCGCTATCCTTTACGAAGAGGCTGGGGTTAGACGGTGAGGAGATGCCAGACTTCTTAGTCACTCTCCCGTCGAAAGAGCGGATCATGTGTACCCGCTACCACCGAGATGCTGTTGTACAAATCAAAGGAGAAGAATTTCCGATCGACTTGATAGAGTTCGACGGACTTGGTTTTGATGTGATTGTCGGGATGAACTGGTTGGAGCGGTACAAGGGCAGAATCCTATGTGCCGAGCATCAACTGCTTCTTCGGAGTCCATCTGGGGTTACTATATCTTACCGCCAGAGGCCCAGGGAGCCTTCGACTCAGATCATCACCGCCATGGCTATGTGTCGTGAACTACGACGAGGGAGTGATGTGTACCTCTGCTATGTCCAGGACATAGAGAGAGACCCAGAGTTTAGTCCTGATGTGCCGGTAGTGTCGGAGTTTCCTGATGTATTTCCTAAGGAACTGCCGGGCATGCCGCCAGCGTGGGAAGTAGAGTTTGAAATTGATTTGGCTCCGGGTACCAGACCAATTGCGAAGGCGCCCTATCGTATGGCTCCAGCAGAGATGACAGAGCTCAAGGAGCAGCTGAGAGACCTACTCGACAAGGGATTCATCCGCCCTAGCGTTTCACCATGGGGAGCGCCGGTCCTCTTCGTGAAGAAGAAGGACGGTAGTCTCCGCCTGTGTATTGACTATCGAGAACTGAATGCAGTTACGGTGAAGAACTGTTACCCTTTACCACGCATCGACGACTTATTTGACTAGTTTAGGGGAGCATCAGTATTCTCCAAGATAGATCTACGATCTGGATACCATCAGATTGCCATCCGTGACAGTGATATTGAGAAGACAGCCTTCAGAACTAGGTATGGACATTATGAGTTTACGGTTATGCCATTTGGTTTATCCAATGCACCAGCCAAGTTCATGGACTTAATGAACCGCTTGTTCCAAGATCAGTTGGACAAGTCAGTGGTAGTCTTCATCGACGATATTCTTGTGTACTCGAAATCGAGAGGTGAGCATGAAAGCCACCTGAGAAATGTGTTACAAACATTGAGGAAGAATCAATTGTATGCTAAGTTTTCAAAATGCGAATTTTGGTTTAACCAAGTATCCTTTCTTGGTCATGTGATTTCTGAAGCCGGGATAGCTGTTGATCCGGCAAAGATTGATGCAGTGCACACCTGGCCTAGGCCGAAGACAGTTACCGATATCAGGAGCTTCCTCGGTCTGGCAGGTATTATAGGAGGTTTGTAAAGGACTTCTCCAGTGTCTCGAAGCCGATGAGTTCCTTGATGAAAAAGGATGCACCATTCGAGTGGACAGTCGACTGTGAGAGTTTTTCAGAGTCTCAAGGATGCTCTGACATCTGCACCAGTCCTGACTATACCAGACGGTCCAGATGGTTTTGAGGTCTATTGCGACGCATCAGGCAGAGGTATGGGTTGTGTGTTGATGCAACACGGGAAGGTCGTAGCTTACGCCTCCCGACAGCTGAAGAAACATGAAGAGAACTACCCTACCCACGATCTAGAACTGGGTGCCATTGTCTTCGCATTGAAGATATGGCGACATTTGTATGGGGTAAGTGTGACAATTTATTCGGACCACAAAAGTTTAAAGTACTTGTTCACTCAGAAGGAGTTGAACATGAGACAAAGAAGGTGGGTGGAGTTTCTAAACGACTACGACATTAATCTACAGTACAAAGAGGGTAAGGCAAATGTGGTAGCTGACGCATTGAGTCGCCGAGCACACTCTCTCTATTCGCTAGTCTCTCATACTGGCTTGGTTGAAGAGGTGCGGAGTGCTCAGATGACGGATCAGTATATGATGGAGATTAGACAGAAGCTTATTGATGGCACATTCGAGGGTCAGAAGTACGACTTCAGACTCCACGATGATGACCTGATTAGGCTTAATGGCCGACTGTGTATACCGAGGAGTAGCGCTGAGTTGAAGGAGCGCATATTGAGTGAATCCCATTGTTCTACTACTTCGATTCACCCCGGAGCTTCAAAGATGTATAAGGGTATGAAAAGATATTTTTGGTGGACTGGAATGAAAAAGGATGTAAGTGATTATGTATTGAGGTGTCTCACTTGTCAGAAGGTCAAGTTTGAGCACCGACGGCCTGGTGGTATGGTACAGCCAATGCCAGTGCCTGAGTGGAAGTTCCATGATATTTCCATGGACTTCGTAGTAGGGCTTCCGCCTACAAGGGGAGGTCTGAATATGATTTGGGTTGTTGTTGACCGACTGACCAAGGTGGCTCGATTCATACCGATGAAGGACACCTGGAAAGTGGCAAAACTGGCAGAACTCTTTGATAGAGAGATTGTAAGACATCATGAGGTACCAAAGACAATTGTGTCTGACAGGGATACCAGATTCTTATTGAGGTATTGGAAATCCACACGAGAAACACTGGGTACCGAACTTAAATTGAGTACAGCGTTTCACCCACAGACAGATGGCTAGAGTGAGCGCACCATCCAGACACTTGAGGATATGTTACGTGCATGTGCACTTGACTTTCAGACCAGCTGGATTGACAAGTTACATCTGATCGAGTTTAGCTACAACAACAGTTACCATGCTTCGATCAAGATGTCTCCCTTCCAGGCATTATACGGTAGACCATGCCACACGCCATTATGCTGGGATGAGTCGAGTGAGACGGTCATTATAGGACCAGAGTATCTTGAACAAGTTCAGGAAGAAGTTCGCCAGATCCGGGCTAACATGAAGGCAGCTCAGGATAGACAGAAGTCGTACGCAGATGTACGCAGACGTGACCTGGAGTTCGCCGTGGGCGATCAGGTATTCCTCAGGGTATCCCCCATGAAGGGAGTATTTCGTTTTGGCCAGAAAGGCAAGTTGAGCCCAAAATATGTGGGGCCTTATGTTGTGACGGAGCGGATCGGCCCGGTAGCTTACAGACTTGATCTACCCACCGAGCTGGGCAAGGTACATGATGTATTTCATGTGTCCCAGTTGAAGAAGTATATGTCTCATCCGTCTCATGTGCTTCAGCCTGAAAGGCTAACCCTAGAGCCGACCATGTGATTAGTGGAGACTCCGGTACGGATTCTGGATACTAAGACTCGAGACACTCGCCATAAGTCTGTGAGACTGGTGAAAGTTCTTTGGTCTAACCAGGACGTTGAGGAGGCCACTTGGGAGCTGGAAGATAAGATGAAGGTGAAGTACCCGTCATTGTTTACTTCTTAGTGTTTATGTGTATAGGGTACGGGGCGTACCCGTTTTTAAGGGGGGTATCCGTTTCGGTTATGTGTGTACGACGTGTATTTAAATACATCGTCTATATTATGTTGTCATGTTACAGACCGTTGTGTCTGAATGATGTTGTATATGTTGTATGGACCTTGTGTCTAATGTTATGTAAGGGTGCTGTTAATGTTGTATGGAAATATTGTTATATGTCTTCCTGTGTTCTAACATTTAGGATATGATGAAGTGTGAACTTTGGGGACAAAGTTCTTTTAAGGGGGGTAGATTGAAATACCCCAACCTTAGTATGTTGTGTAAACACTTAAATATGGTATATTAAGACTAAGAAGAGTCTTAGAAACATTAATAAACAATTTAAACCATAGAAAACACAAAATGTGCTTTAAGGTCAATAAAGGCCAAAATGTGCTCTAAGCTTGGGATAAGCTTGGTTAAGACCCAAAGAACTTACCAAGACCTTATTTATATACTAATGAACATATTAAACCAATTACCAAAGAAAACCAAGCTTGAAAACAAGTTAAAACACAAAATGTGCTTTAAGGAGTCTTAAAGCACATTTTTGAAAAATTGTCTTGTAAATGAGTTTTAAATGGCTAAATGTCCATCATTACTCTTTAATTAACATGTGTACTATATAGTATCACATTTTGAAGTCTATATCAATGGGAAATCAAAAATTTCACTTCTATGTGCCTTGTTTTTATGAATAGTGACTTTAATAAGCTAGTTTGTAACATATGTTGTTATAAGTAATTAAATGAGTCATCAAAGACTAAAATACCCTTGTTATAATAATGGGGCCGGTTTTTAAGTGTGGTGACTCACCACTCTTGTAACTTG
The DNA here is from genome assembly GCA_023374045.1 of Limonium bicolor. NCBI lineage: Eukaryota > Viridiplantae > Streptophyta > Magnoliopsida > Caryophyllales > Plumbaginaceae > Limonium > Limonium bicolor. Next base: position 86,330,804 of record CM041779.1, on the reverse strand, counting down.
TTAAGTAAATAAGATGACTCTTAAGTTACTATTTGCTTTAAGGTATAAATATCTTCTAAAAAGAAAAACAAACTCACTTATCTCATTCTCTCATTTCCCTTCTTCATTTCCCATGGTTCCAAGTCTTTCTTCAACCTCTCTTCTTTCTTCCATTCATGATTTGCAATAGTACTACACAAAACTCATCTTTGACCTCTTGTAATTTCTAGCTCACTTAACCAAATCAAAAACAAACACCACCATTCTCTTCCTCTCATCAAGCTCTTCATTCCTACCTTCTCAAAACTTCAATACCACCATTTCGGTGCCATGGAGTTTCCACCATTGAAGGAGCTTGAGCTTATATTTCTACATATTATTGATCTCCTTTGCTTCTAGGTAAGGAATCTCAAAGAAAATGATGTTTCCTCCATGTTTTTATCTTGACCGAAAATCACTCTTAATGGAGTCCTTATGTTGCTTTGTTCTAGCTTCATTCCAACCTTTCAAGGACTAGGTGGAGTCCTCTCTTGGTAGATATTCAAACTCTCTCAAATACCAAGGTAAAACAATTATCTTAATGTTTTTAAAACAATGTATAATCTAGGGTTTACAATGAGATGAAGCTTAAAGCTTGTATACTCATTATATCATTTGTATAATGTTTAGAAGTTAACAAACAATCAAAAGCCTTGCCGATTTAGTCAAGGAAACAAGAAAGAAGTTTGTGAGGAAAAGAGGTAAATATGCTAACCTAATGTGGTTTAAAGTCTTAGGAGAAAAGAGCTTGTATTGCTTATGAAAATGATTTAAGGAGCCAATGGGAAATGACTTAGAAGAATGCTCTTAAGGGCTTAGTAGAGGCATATGTATTGTTGAGTGTATTTGCAGGTCAAAGGCAAATATAATGTGGGAAATTCAGTGTTTATGATTTATGCATCTTAAGGGCCTAAGAGTCATGTCATTTAAGGGCCTAACTGCCATGCAATTTAAATTATGCACTATATTGTGATGTAGTGCTATATGAGTGAAGTTTTGTGTATATGAATGTTTTTGATGGATTTTAGTGTTCTTGGTTGTTTAATGGCGAAAACAATGTGTTTTGGTTTAGTGATGTTCTAGGAGAACCTATGTCAAAATTTAGGTAATAAACAAGAAGTTCTAAGGGTTTAAAATGAGTTTGGTAAGTTAGGAAATGTTTAGAATGGTTAAGTGTTCAACTAGTGGAAGAAGCATGCATTAAGGTGTTTAAAGATGTAAAAAGGGCCTAGGCAATGTTCTAGAGGATTTTATAATGCAAATGAATGTTTGGGATACACCAAAGTCATTTAGACTGTGTTAGGATTTATGCAAACTTTGGTGAACAAGGAGAAAGTGTAAACTTGAAAAGGATTTCAAGAATGACATAAGGAGTTAGTTGTGAGAATAAATGCTTGAGTGATGATGTTGTTGTGTGAGGGAGTACTTAGGCATAAGTGATCATCTTAGGTATGAAACACCACTTAGAGACCTAGGAGAAAACATTGTAAGTGTTAGGAATTTTGCGAAGAAATGAGTAAAGGCTTAAGGAATTAGAAAATGAGTTTTATTAGTGTTTAAGGAGGTATTAAGGTGTGTTTGAAGTGCCCAAATGAGGTTAGGACATACTAGGATATATGAGGTGAAGTTTGGAGTTAAATGGGCAATGGAAAATAAGAGTCTGGAGCAGACCGGCCTTGCGACCGAACTTGCCAAGGTCGGTCGAGCCCAGTTTACCCTGCGAGAATTGGTTTCTGGAATGGACCGAACTTGGGGACCGGACTTGCAAGGTCGGTCGGGCATGAATTTTTAGTACGGATTGAGTCTCTGGAGTAGACCGAACTTTGGGACCGGACTTACAAGTTCGGTCGGGCCTGAATTTTCAAAGGGAAGAAACTCTCGGGAATGGACCGAACATAGGACCGAACTTACAAGGTCGGTCGAAGTAGAAAATTTTAACGGTAATATGTTCTGGAATGGATCGACCATGGGACCGAGTTTGTATGGTCGTCGAGTGTAAATTTTCAAACCCCGAAGTTACTGGAATGGACCGACCTTGTGTAAGGTCGGTCGGTAAGGTCGGTCGGACCTAAACTTGTAAAAAAAAAACAGAAAAGAATGGCTTAAGTAATAAACCCTAGGGGTATAATGTAGGTAATCAAGTATAAGTTAAGACATTAAAACCGTCATATAATCATGTTAAACATTTAATAAGTTGAAGTTAAGTAATTAATTAACCGACGTTATTAATCATGTATAGGATTGACCTACGGTGGAAACAAATCGAAGCAAGGACCAAGGTATGGTTTTCTTGCAGTCTGTTGCCTACCGGTTTACACCGGCTGTGTGTTGTTTGTTTTTCTGTGTGTTTATGATGTTATAAGACTTAAACATGTAATGAGTTTACCGTTGTTCATATTATTGTGATGTTATGATGTGACTCATTTCCCTTGTGTGTGTCTAACATGACTTACCACCTGTTGTGTATTGTTTGTTAAGTTCCACCATGAACTTCTAACAGTGCTAACTGGGAAGTGAGGAATCCGGTTGTCCGGTCATGCATGTAAGTTAAGAGTAGATATCTGAATCAGATTCGACTCTTATGTTGTTAAGATTGTTCTCCTTAATTTGGCGTTCGATCTCCCGCTAGCTTCCTCAAAGCTACCTATTCTGACTTATGATCGGTTTAGTGGGAACATGTGTTTGTGTGGTGTGTTCGGGTCACTATATCCGAACCATCTGTGACTTAAGTTACTCGTTCGAATAACAAACGGTAATGAGTGTGTGTAACAGCTTAACATGAGAGTGAATCATTCTAGGCTTCTTATGTTGTTTAACCTTCTTGGTTTGTGATTGTGGAAAGATTATCCACTGTCTATGTGATGTTGTGCTATGCAATGATAACGCTATGCCACATTGTTATGTTATGTTTATGTTATGTTTTTATGTTATGTTATGTTATGTTATGTTATGTATATGTTATGTTCTGTTGTTATGTTATGTTATGTTATGTTGTTATGTTATGTTATGTTATGTTATGTTATGTTATGTTATGTTATGTTTATGTTTATGTTATTTTGTTTGTTATGTTATGTTATGTATGTTATGTTATGTTATGTTTGTTTATGTTATGTTATGTTATGTTATGTTATGTTAGTTATGTTATGTTATGTTATGTTTGTTATGTTATGTTATGTATGTTATGTTATGTTATGTTATGTTATGTTTATGTTATGTTATGTTATGTTATGTTATGTTATGTTAGTTATTGATGTTATGTTATGTTATGTTATGTTATGTTATGTTGTTAGTTATTTATGTTATGTTTATGTTATGTTTGTTTGTTATGGTATGTTATGTTATGTTATGTTTGTTATGTTATTTATTTTTAGTTATGTTATGTTATGTTGTTATGTTATGTTATGTTATGTTATGTTATTCTGTTTATGTTATGTTAGTTATGTTATGTTATGTTATGTTATGTTATGTTATGTTTATGTTATGTTATTTTTTGTTATGTTATGTATGTTATGTTATGTTATGTTATGTTAGTTATGTTATTTGTTATGTTATGTTATGTTATGTTATTTATGTTATGTTTATGTTATGTTATGTTTGTTATGTTATGTTAGTTATGTTTGTTATGTTATGTTATGTTTGTTATGTTATGTTATGTTATGTTTGTTATGTTATGTTATGTTATGTTAGTTATGTATGTTATGTTATGTTATGTTATGTTATGTTTTGTTATTTATGTATTTATGTTATGTTATGTTATGTTATGTTTGTTATGTTATGTTATGTTATGTTATGTTATGTTTGTTATGTTTGTGATGTTATGTTATGTTATGTTGTTATGTTATGTTAGGTTATGTTTAAATGAATGCCATGTTATCATGACAAGTAGTTGCGCGTATCCCGGTAGCCGATGGGCTGCGCGTTAACCATACCAGCCAAGGGTTGCTGACCCCTCGGGGGCTCCATATTTTTACTGCAGGATGAGGATCGAGGAAGCAGAGTGGCTGTAGGTTCTAGGCTGCAGTTGTACTTTTGGTTATTTTGGATGTTGAGCCCGGGATACGCTTGTGCTCCCGTGGCATTATAATTTTGATTCCGTTGAAACTACTGAGGCGGTATGTTGGGAGTTTACAGTGAAGGAATGTAATTAAATACTCGGTATTATATATGATGTAATTATGGTTTTAGTTCTATGCTCGGGAGTCTGATCATCCGACCGGTACACTGTATTTATCTGCCTTGTCAACCACGTGGGTGGTTGACGGCGTTGTAGCACCGAAGCGTTTAGTTATTGTTTAGTTATTTAATTCCGCTGCGATTTCATTCAGTTGTGAAGTTCGATGTAGGGGTGTTACAAAAAGTGGTATCAGAGCGAAGTATCGCTCTGATGACTAGAATACCGAGCTTAGGAAATACCGAGTTAGGAAACCTAACTACATTTACCTAAGTGAGCAGTTATGGAAAGGTTAACCACTAACCCAAGTGTGGAGATACCTTGTTGTCGGGAAAACGTTACAACCGTTGGAACCGATAAGTGTGTAAGCAAAATGCTAATAATGTTCATGTGAATTCAGATGTCAGGTTGACCGAGAGGTAGAGGCCACTGAAGCGGTACTGGAGATATGGATGACCAGGGCGAGAAACACTACGGCTCAGGGTATGGCCGAAGCTGTAGCGGCTGCCGTTAGCCCAAATGGTCCCACAACTTGTAGCTGCAATTCAGCAGGGGCAACAGCCCGAAGTTCAACCACCACTGCCACCGCCACGAGATACCAACTGGGTCAAGGCATTGGCAGATCTTAGACCCTCTTCATTTCATGGGAGACCGACCCACGTAAGCTGGAGGCGTACATCTCCGAGTTGGAGACCGCTACGAGACCTTGGATGTGCCTGCTGGGGCCAAGGTCCGTCTTGCCGCTTACTACCTGAAGGGTTCGGCACAGAGTTGGTGGAAGCTTGTGAGAGAGGACCGGATGGCGGATCCTCAGTTTGGATGGAGGGAGTACACGGCTCTGCTGCGAGCCAAATACTACCCTGTGCATGTTCAAGAGGCTAAGCGCCTGGAGCTGGATAGTCTGAGGCAGGGGGACAAGAGTCGGTCGATGAGTACTATACTGCATTCACCGGTCTTATCCACCTGTTACCGGACCTGGGATACTCGAACCGGGTGCTGGTAAACTGTTTCTACAACGGTCTCAGCCACCGTCTTCGCTATGGGATGGGGCCAGCTGAGTATACTACCTTGCAGGTAATTTGAATGAAGTGTGATGTGAATAAGTGTAATCCATAAGTGAATATTAATTGAGTTTGAGAGTATGTTTTTGCGGGGCATGACTGACGTCCTAAATTCAGGAGTGCTATCATGCCGCTGCTAAGGTCGAGATTACCGTCCGTCTGAGGGACGAGGAGAATGCCACAAGCGCAAGGCCACGAGCGAGGGCCAGAGTCCGCAGGGGTACGGGGGAGGAAAGAAGAAGAAAACCTTATCCCCAGCCCCAGAAGAGTCAGCACCAGGGTGACAAGGGCCAAGCCCAGATCACCACAGCTGAGGAGCCACTGAAGCTCACATATGCATACGTGGCGAAACCCCTACGCTCTTACCCACCTAAGGGTAATTGTTTAATCATGTGTGATAAGTTGAAGTGTATGATGTTGAGTTGTGAAATAAGTATTGATTGTGTATTGTGATAGCAGCTAGCACGGGTTCTGGACCGGAGCGCCACTATTACTATAAGTGGTGTAACGGAGACCACCCCGGCAAAGACTGTAAGGGAAACGACGTGCAGTGTCGTTACTGCGAGAAGTGGGGTCACCGTGACTACGAGTGTTACCGGAACCCCAACAGCAGAGTCAACAAGCCCAAGGGGCAGTGGAAGGGTAAGGCCACAGCGACTATTGATGGCCCGAAACGGCTAACCAGCCACCCACAGATCAGAGGCACACTGATTCCCAGAAGGGGAAAGGGTCGGGACCTAGCAAGGCCGCCCTGAATGTGGTGGACCGGTCAGAGGCGCCAGGGCCCTCTTCTAGACCAGGTACCGCCTAAACTGTTGAATGAAATAAGTGATTGCATACCGCATTTCATGCATGTGTGTAGTAGTGAGTCCAAGTGTATTATCATGTGAGAAAAGAAGTAAAGTATAATGTGGAAGTCACCTAATTAGATACTCTGAACTTAAAGGAACCTTCAATATATGTTATCCAATCCCACCACACCAAACCCTGAAGAAACCACCATCAACATCACCGACTTTCCAATGGAGCAATGTCAGGTCATCCAAGCAGGTATGATACTCTTAAATGGATACCTGACACCGGAAGCACAAGTCCATATCATCAGACGATGCAATGAACTTGGAGCAACACCTGGAGGTTTCTACACACCTGAATACCCGAGCGGATCGAGAATGAAATTGAAGATGATGTGCATGGGTAAGGGCTGGAATCCTTACACCAAGACATATCAAGAAGTGCGAGCTGAAGACGGAGCAACTGTACCGATGATACCTGAGGAGTTCCTTGCGGTCGTTAACCACGCCGTGGGAATTGCTCAGCAAGTTGAAACGGATTCAATTCCAAGTGTTAAGGCAGATTTGTGTATTGTGAACTTCTACCAAAAAGGTGGATGATTAGGTTTACACCAAGATAAGGACGAGTCACCCGAGTCTCTAAGTAAGGGAGTACCCGTGGTGTCTTGGTCCATTGGTGATACCGCAGTGTTTATTTATGGTGAGCAGAAGCGTGCTGATCTCGCAAGGAAGTTAGTACTAAAATCAGGAGATGTGTTAATCATGGGTGGGCAGTCAAGGATGCTATATCATGGCATCAGGAAGATCAAACTGAATACCGCATCGTCGGCAGTGATCAACGCCACACACATGAAACCCGGACGTTTGAATTTGACCTTCATACAGTTTTAAAACCTTGTATAATTATGTAATGTGTTAAGCCAGTGTATGATAAGGATATTATATATGTGTTAAGTTATGTCAACAGTGTAAACCAACAATGTTGTAAGGAGAATGTGTTAATGAATAAAGTGGAGTTGTTGAAGTATATCAACCGTGTTGTTACCCAATACTTATTAGTTTGCCAATGAATTAGGTTGTGCTCTCGGAACGGGAGGTACACTGAGTGTCTGCAATGAGGCAGAAGCCGGCAAGAGCGGCACAATCCTCACCGGTACCTTTCTAGTCAATGGCGTGGACACTTCGATCTTGTTCGACTCCGGAGCCTCACACACATTTATTTCGCTATCCTTCGAAGAGGCTGGGGTTAGACGGTGAGGAGATGCCAGACTTCTTAGTCACTCTCCCGTCGAAAGAGCGGATCAGGTGTACCCGCTACCACCGAGATGCTGTTGTACAAATCAAAGGAGAAGAATTTCCGATCGACTTGATAGAGTTCGACGGACTTGGTTTTGATGTGATTGTCGGGATGAACTGGTTGGAGCGGTACAAGGGCAGAATCCTATGTGCCGAGCATCAACTGCTTCTTCGGAGTCCATCTGGGGTTACTATATCTTACCGCCAGAGGCCCAGGGAGCCTTCGACTCAGATCATCACCGCCATGCTATGTGTCGTGAACTACGACGAGGGAGTGATGTGTACCTCTGCTATGTCCAGGACATAGAGAGAGACCCAGAGTTTAGTCCTAATGTGCCGGTAGTGTCGGAGTTTCCTGATGTATTTCCTAAGGAACTGCCGGGCATGCCGCCAGCGTGGGAAGTAGAGTTTGAAATTGATTTGGCTCCGGGTACCAGACCAATTGCGAAGGCGCCCTATCGTATGGCTCCAGCAGAGATGACAGAGCTCAAGGAGCAGCTGAGAGACCTACTCGACAAGGGATTCATCCGCCCTAGCGTTTCACCATGGGGAGCGCCGGTCCTCTTCGTGAAGAAGAAGGACGGTAGTCTCCGCCTGTGTATTGACTATCGAGAACTGAATGCAGTTACGGTGAAGAACTGTTACCCTTTACCACGCATCGACGACTTATTTGACTAGTTTAGGGGAGCATCAGTATTCTCCAAGATAGATCTACGATCTGGATACCATCAGATTGCCATCCGTGACAGTGATATTGAGAAGACAGCCTTCAGAACTAGGTATGGACATTATGAGTTTACGGTTATGCCATTTGGTTTATCCAATGCACCAGCCAGTTCATGGACTTAATGAACCGCTTGTTCCAAGATCAGTTGGACAAGTCAGTGGTAGTCTTCATCGACGATATTCTTGTGTACTCGAAATCGAGAGGTGAGCATGAAAGCCACCTGAGAAATGTGTTACAAACATTGAGGAAGAATCAATTGTATGCTAAGTTTTCAAAATGCGAATTTTGGTTTAACCAAGTATCCTTTCTTGGTCATGTGATTTCTGAAGCCGGGATAGCTGTTGATCCGGCAAAGATTGATGCAGTGCACACCTGGCCTAGGCCGAAGACAGTTACCGATATCAGGAGCTTCCTCGGTCTGGCAGGTTTATAGGAGGTTTGTAAAGGACTTCTCCAGTGTCTCGAAGCCGATGAGTTCCTTGATGAAAAAGGATGCACCATTCGAGTGGACAGTCGACTGTGAGAGTTCTTTTCAGAGTCTCAAGGATGCTCTGACATCTGCACCAGTCCTGACTATACCAGACGGTCCAGATGGTTTTGAGGTCTATTGCGACGCATCAGGCAGAGGTATGGGTGTGTGTTGATGCAACACGGGAAGGTCGTAGCTTACGCCTCCCGACAGCTGAAGAACATGAAGAGAACTACCCTACCCACGATCTAGAACTGGGTGCCATTGTCTTCGCATTGAAGATATGGCGACATTATTTGTATGGGGTAAGTGTGACAATTTATTCGGACCACAAAAGTTTAAAGTACTTGTTCACTCAGAAGGAGTTGAACATGAGACAAAGAAGGTGGGTGGAGTTTCTAAACGACTACGACATTAATCTACAGTACAAAGAGGTAAGGCAAATGTGGTAGCTGACGCATTGAGTCGCCGAGCACACTCTCTCTATTCGCTAGTCTCTCATACTGGCTTGGTTGAAGAGGTGCGGAGTGCTCAGATGACGGATCAGTATATGATGGAGATTAGACAGAAGCTTATTGATGGCACATTCGAGGGTCAGAAGTACGACTTCAGACTCCACGATGATGACCTGATTAGGCTTAATGGCCGACTGTGTATACCGAGGAGTAGCGCTGAGTTGAAGGAGCGCATATTGAGTGAATCCCATTGTTCTACTACTTCGATTCACCCCGGAGCTTCAAAGATGTATAAGGGTATGAAAAGATATTTTTGGTGGACTGGAATGAAAAAGGATGTAAGTGATTATGTATTGAGGTGTCCTCACTTGTCAGAAGGTCAAGTTTGAGCACCGACGGCCTGGTGGTATGGTACAGCCAATGCCAGTGCCTGAGTGGAAGTTCCATGATATTTCCATGGACTTCGTAGTAGGGCTTCCGCCTACAAGGGGAGGTCTGAATATGATTTGGGTTGTTGTTGACCGACTGACCAAGGTGGCTCGATTCATACCGATGAAGGACACCTGGAAAGTGGCAAAACTGGCAGAACTCTTTGATAGAGAGATTGTAAGACATCATGAGGTACCAAAGACAATTGTGTCTGACAGGGATACCAGATTCTTATTGAGGTATTGGAAATCCACACGAGAAACACTGGTACCGAACTTAAATTGAGTACAGCGTTTCACCCACAGACAGATGGCTAGAGTGAGCGCACCATCCAGACACTTGAGGATATGTTACGTGCATGTGCACTTGACTTTCAGACCAGCTGGATTGACAAGTTACATCTGATCGAGTTTAGCTACAACAACAGTTACCATGCTTCGATCAAGATGTCTCCCTTCCAGGCATTATACGGTAGACCATGCCACACGCCATTATGCTGGGATGAGTCGAGTGAGACGGTCATTATAGGACCAGAGTATCTTGAACAAGTTCAGGAAGAAGTTCGCCAGATCCGGGCTAACATGAAGGCAGCTCAGGATAGACAGAAGTCGTACGCAGATGTACGCAGACGTGACCTGGAGTTCGCCGTGGGCGATCAGGTATTCCTCAGGGTATCCCCCATGAAGGGAGTATTTCGTTTTGGCCAGAAAGGCAAGTTGAGCCCAAAATATGTGGGGCCTTATGTTGTGACGGAGCGGATCGGCCCGGAGCTTACAGACTTGATCTACCCACCGAGCTGGGCAAGGTACATGATGTATTTCATGTGTCCCAGTTGAAGAAGTATATGTCTCATCCGTCTCATGTGCTTCAGCCTGAAAGGCTAACCCTAGAGCCGACCATGTGATTAGTGGAGACTCCGGTACGGATTCTGGATACTAAGACTCGAGACACTCGCCATAAGTCTGTGAGACTGGTGAAAGTTCTTTGGTCTAACCAGGACTTGAGGAGGCCACTTGGGAGCTGGAAGATAAGATGAAGGTGAAGTACCCGTCATTGTTTACTTCTTAGTGTTTATGTGTATAGGGTACGGGGCTACCCGTTTTTAAGGGGGGTAGATCCGTTTCGGTTATGTGTGTACGACGTGTATTTAAATACATCGTCTATATTATGTTGTCATGTTACAGACCGTTTGTCTGAATGATGTTGTATATGTTGTATGGACCTTGTGTCTAATGTTATGTAAGGGTGCTGTTAATGTTGTATGGAAATATTGTTATATGTCTTCCTGTGTTCTAACATTTAGGATATGATGAAGTGTGAACTTTGGGGACAAAGTTCTTTTAAGGGGGGTAGATTGAAATACCCCAACCTTAGTATGTTGTGTAAACACTTAAATATGGTATATTAAGACTAAGAAGAGTCTTAGAAACATTAATAACAATTTAAACCATAGAAAACACAAAATGTGCTTTAAGGTCAATAAAGGCCAAAATGTGCTCTAAGCTTGGTAAGCTTGGTTAAGACCCAAAGAACTTACCAAGACCTTATTTATATACTAATGAACATATTAAACCAATTACCAAAGAAAACCAAGCTTGAAAACAAGTTAAAACACAAATGTGCTTTAAGGAGTCTTAAAGCACATTTTTGAAAAATTGTCTTGTAAATGAGTTTTAAATGGCTAAATGTCCATCATTACTCTTTAATTAACATGTGTACTATATAGTACACATTTTGAAGTCTATATCAATGGGAAATCAAAAATTTCACTTCTATGTGCCTTGTTTTTATGAATAGTGACTTTAATAAGCTAGTTTGTAACATATGTTGTTATAAGTAATTAAATGAGTCATCAAAGACTAAAATACCCTTGTTATAATAATAGGGGCCGGTTTTTAAGTGTGGTGACTCACCACTCTTGTAACTTGTTAAGTAAATAAAGATGACTCTTAAGTTACTATTTGCTTTAAGGTATAAATATCTTCTAAAAAGAAAAACAAACTCACTTATCTCATTCTCTCATTTCCCTTCTTCATTTCCCATGGTTCCAAGTCTTCTTCAACCTCTCTTCTTCTTCCATTCATGATTTGCAATAGTACTACACAAACTCCATCTTTGACCTCTTGTAATTCTAGCTCACTTAACCAAATCAAAAACAAACACCACCATTCTCTTCCTCTCATCAAGCTCTTCATTCCTACCTTCTCAAAACTTCAAGACCACCATTTCGGTGCCATGGAGTTCCACCATTGAAGGAGCTTGAGCTTATATTTCTACATTTATTGATCTCCTTTGCTTCTAGGTAAGGAATCTCAAGAAAATGATGTTTCCTCCATGTTTTTATCTTGACCGAAAATCACTCTTAATGGAGTCCTTATGTTGCTTTGTTCTAGCTTCATTCCAACCTTTCAAGGACTAGGTGGAGTCCTCTCTTGGTAATATTCAAACTCTCTTCAAATACCAAGGTAAAACAATTATCTTAATGTTTTTAAAACAATGTATAATCTAGGGTTACAATGAGATGAAGCTTAAAGCTTGTATACTCATTATATCATTTGTATAATGTTTAGAAGTTAACAAACAATCAAAAGCCTTGCCGATTTAGTCAAGGAAACAAGAAAGAAGTTTGTGAGGAAAAGAGGTAAATATGCTAACCTAATGTGGTTTAAAGTCTTAGGAGAAAAGAGCTTGTATTGCTTATGAAAATGATTTAAGGAGCCAATGGGAAATGACTTAGAAGAATGCTCTTAAGGGCTTAGTAAGAGGCATATGTATTGTTGAGTGTATTTGCAGGTCAAAGGCAAATATAATGTGGGAAATTCAGTGTTTATGATTTATGCATCTTAAGGGCCTAAGAGTCATGTCATTTAAGGGCCTAACTGCCATGCAATTTAAATTATGCACTATATTGTGATGTAGTTATATGAGTGAAGTTTTGTGTATATGAATGGTTTTTGATGGATTTTTAGTGTTCTTGGTTGTTTAATGGCGAAAACAATGTGTTTTGGTTTAGTGATGTTCTAGGAGAACCTATGTCAAAATTTAGGTAATAACAAGAAGTTCTAAGGGTTTAAAATGAGTTTGGTAAGTTAGGAAATGTTTAGAATGGTTAAGTGTTCAACTAGTGGAAGAAGCATGCATTAAGGTGTTTAAAGATGTAAAAGGGCCTAGGCAATGTTCTAGAGGATTTTATAATGCAAATGAATGTTTTGGGATACACCAAAGTCATTTAGACTTGTGTTAGGATTTATGCAAACTTTGGTGAACAAGGAGAAAGTGTAAACTTGAAAAAGGATTTCAAGAATGACATAAGGAGTTAGTTTGTGAGAATAAATGCTTGAGTGATGATGTTGTTGTGGTGAGGGAGTACTTAGGCATAAGTGATCATCTTAGGTATGAAACACCACTTAGAGACCTAGGAGAAAACATTGTAAGTGTTAGGAATTTTGGGAAGAAATGAGTAAAGGCTAAGGAATTAGAAATGAGTTTTATTAGTGTTTAAGGAGGTATTAAGGTGTGTTTTAAGTGCCCAAATGAGGTTAGGACATACTAGGATATATGAGGTGAAGTTTGGAGTTAAATGGGCAATGGAAAATAAGAGTCTGGAGCAGACCGGCCTTGCGACCGAACTTGCCAAGGTCGGTCGAGCCCAGTTTACCCTGCGAGAATTGGTTTCTGGAATGGACCGAACTCGGGGACCGGACTTGCAAGGTCGGTCGGGCATGAATTTTTAGTACGGATTGAGTCTCTGGAGTAGACCGAACTTGGGACCGGACTTACAAGTTCGGTCGGGCCTGAATTTTCAAAGGGAAGAAACTCTCGGGAATGGACCGAACATAGGACCGAACTTACAAGGTCGGTCGAAGTAGAAAATTTTAACGGTAATATGTTCTGGAATGGATCGACCATGGGACCGAGTTTGTATGGTCGGTCGTAGTGTAAATTTTCAAACCCCGAAGTTACTGGAATGGACCGACCTTGTGTAAGGTCGGTCGGTAAGGTCGGTCGGACCTAAACTTGTAAAAAAAAAAACAGAAAAGAATGGCTTAAGTAATAAACCCTAGGGGGTATAATGTAGGTAATCAAGTATAAGTTAAGACATTAAAACACGTCATACAATCATGTTAAACATTTAATAAGTTGAAGTTAAGTAATTAATTAACCGACGTTATTAATCATGTATAGGATTGACCTACGGTGGAAACAAATCGAAGCAAGGACCAAGGTATGGTTTTCTTGCAGTCTGTTGCCTACCGGTTTACACCGGCTTGTGTGTTGTTTGTTTTTCTGTGTGTTTATGATGTTATAAGACTTAAACATGTAATGAGTTTACCGTTGTTCATATTATTGTGATGTTATGATGTGACTCATTTCCCTTGTGTGTGTCTAACATGACTTACCACCTGTTGTGTATTGTTTGTTAAGTTCCACAATGAACTTCTAACAAGTGCTAACTGGGAAGTGAGGAATCCGGTTGTCCGGTCATGCATGTAAGTTAAGAGTAGATATCTGAATCAGATTCGACTCTTATGTTGTTAAGATTGTTCTCCTTAATTTGGCGTTCGATCTCCCGCTACTTCCTCCAAAGCTTACCTATTCTGACTTATGATCGGTTTAGTGGGAACATGTGTTTGTGTGGTGTGTTCGGGTCACTATATCCGAACCATCTGTGACTTAAGTTACTCGTTCGAATAACAGAACGGTAATGAGTGTGTGTAACGAGCTTAACATGAGAGTGAATCATTCCTAGGCTTCTTATGTTGTTTAACCTTCTTGGTTTGTGATTGTGGAAAGATTATCCACTGTGTATGTGATGTTGTGCTATGCAATGATAACGCTATGCCACATTGTTATTATGTTATGTTATGTTATGTTCTGTTATGTTAGTTTGTTATGTTATGTTATGTTAGTTATGTTATGTTGTTATGTTTTGTATGTTATGTTATGTTATGTTATTTATGTTCTGTTATGTTCTGTTATGTTTTGTTAGTTTGTTATGTTATGTTATGTTCTGTTCTTTATGTTCTGTTCTTTTCTGTTCTGTTATGTTCTGTTGTTTGTTATGTTGTTATGGTTGTTATGTTAGTTATGTTCTGTTATTTATGTTATGTTATGTTCTTTTTATGTTTGTTCTGTTACTGTTTGTATGTTATGTTATGTTTCTGTTATGTTTCTGTTCTGTTCTGTTTCTGTTCTGTTTGTTATGTTCTGTTATGTTCTGTTTCTGTTTCTGTTCTGTTCTGTTCTGTTCTGTTTCTGTTTCTGTTCTGTTCTGTTTGTTCTGTTCTGTTCTGTTCTGTTCTGTTCTGTTCTGTTCTGTTCTTTTCTGTTGTTTGTTCTGTTCTGTTCTGTTCTGTTCTGTTCTGTCTGTTCTGTTCTGTTCTGTTTCTGTTTGTTCTGTTCTGTTCTGTTCTGTTTTTTCTGTTCTGTTTTGTTCTGTTCTGTTCTGTTCTGTTCTGTTCTGTTTTCTGTTATGTTCTGTTCTGTTCTGTTTCTGTTTCTGTTTTGTTCTGTTCTGTTCTGTTCTGTTCTGTTCTGTTCTGTTCTGTTCTGTTCTGTTCTGTTTCTGTTCTGTTCTGTTTCTGTTCTGTTCTGTTCTGTTTCTGTTCTGTTTCTGTTCTGTTCTGTTCTGTTCTGTTCTGTTTCTGTTCTGTTTCTGTTCTGTTCTGTTCTGTTCTGTTTCTGTTCTGTTTGTTCTGTTCTGTTCTGTTCTGTTCTGTTCTGTTCTTTTCTGTTCTGTTCTGTTCTGTTCTGTTCTGTTTGTTCTTTTTTCTGTTTCTGTTCTGTTCTGTTCTGTTCTGTTCTGTTCTGTTCTGTTCTGTTCTGTTCTGTTCTGTTATGTTCTGTTCTGTTCTGTTTCTGGGGTTCTGTTCTGTTCTGTTATGTTATGTTCTGTTCTGTTCTGTTCTGTTTCTGTTCTGTTTCTGTTCTGTTCTGTTATGTTCTGTTCTGTTCTGTTCTTTCTGTTCTGTTCTGTTCTGTTCTTTTCTGTTCTGTTCTGTTCTGGTTCCTGTTTTACTGTTCTGGTCTTTTGTTCTGTTCTTTCTGTTCTGTTCTGTTTGCTAGCTGTTCTGTTCTGTTCTGTTCTGTTCTGTTCTTTATCTGTTCCTGTTCTGTTCTGTCTCTGTTCTGTTATGTTCTGTTATGTTCTGTTCTGTTATGTGTCTGTTTGTTCTGTCTGTTTGTTAGTTCTGTTGTTTGTGTTCTGTTCTGTTCTGTTCGTTCTTTCTGTTCTGTTATGTTCTGTTCTGTTTCTGTTCTGTTATTTTCTGTTCTGTTCTGTTCTGTTTGTTATGTTATGTTATGTTTGTTCTGTTTCTTTGTGTTCTGTTATGTTATGTTTGTTATTTTTTATGTTTCTGTTAGGTTTGTGTTTTATGTTTGTGTTATGTTCTGTTTGTTGTTATGTTCTGGTTTTTCATGTTATGTATTGTTTAAATGAATGCCATTTTATCATGACAAGTAGTTGCGTGTATCCCGGTAGCCGATGGGCTGCGCGTTAACCATACCAGCCAAGGGTTGCTGACCCCTTGGGGGCTCCATATTTTTACTGCGGATGAGGATCGAGGAAGCAGAGTGGCTGTAGGTTCTAGGCTGCAGTTGTACTTTTGGTTATTTTGGATGTTGAGCCCGGATGCGCCTGTGCTCCCGTGGCATTATAATTTTGATTCTGTTGAAACTACTGAGGCGGTATGTTGGGAGTTTACAGTGAAGGAATGTAATTAAATACTCGGTATTGTATATGATGTAATTATGGTTTTAGTTCTATGCTCGGGAGTCTGATCATCCGACCGGTACACTTGTATTTATTCTGCCTTGTCAACCACGTGGGTGGTTGACGGCGTTGTAGCACCGAAGCGTTTAGCTATTGTTTAGTTATTTAATTCCGCTGCGATTTCATTCAGTTGTGAAGTTCGATGTAGGGGTGTTACAAGCTGGTTCAGACGGAACACGTGGAGCGCGCTCCGCATAAAATCGACATGTCTGAACCAAGCTGGTCCGGACACTGGTACAGACACGTCAAATTTGACCGCGTACAGAGGCATGTCGACACAGTGTGAAGGATAATAACATTATCTCTTCACCGCCTCTTCTTCCTTTTTTACCCCATTTTCACTATAAATATACCTACAACCCTCCATTAACAATATCTCATTCCACCCCCAAACACATGCCATTTTCCTCCACAAAATTACCATTACCTCTCCAAAAATCATTCATCCCAACTACATAATGTCCACATAAATTCCATACAGCACCTCATCCCATAAAAACATTCCATTTCCATACCGTTATTCTGTCCAACCTCTGTCCCAAATATTAGCAGTCAAGATAGTGGAGCTGAATTAATTATCTTTTCCAGATGATTTCTTTTACTTCTTATTTTGTCTTTTTAATTATGTTGGGCTAAGAGGATTTACTCCGGGTGAAGGTTAAATTATAGTTTGTTTAATTATGTAATCTATATTTTTACCGGTTTAATTAAATACAGTTTGTTACGATTAAAGCTTATCTCTCGCCTTTTTAATAAATTTCATGAATTTATTAAAATGCTTACAAAGTCTATTTTGATCAGATCAGTGATAAATAGACAGGTTAATTAATCGATAAATCTGTGGAAAACTTATTTTGATTAAATAAGTTAGTATTTTCAGATGCAAAATATAATTCCTCGCACTTAATCCGTTTACATGTGTTTTGCTCAAATCTAGAATAAACCGGGCATGTTCTGGTAAACGAGTCCTTTTGAGTCTATGATTTAGTCCTTAAGATAATAACAGGAATTTTACCAAACTATTAAAATGAAACCGGTAGAGATAGCATAATTAATCAGATTATATAAACCTGAACCTGGAGTCCCGTTTAATTTATCTTCGACTCAGTCAATTTTATCTGCTATTTTACTTTTCAAAAACAAGTCAATTAATTCCCCCCTTTTGTGACAAAGCTTAGGTACTATATTATTTCACTATAAGTCTCACGGTTTGATACCCGGCCGCTTCTGTCTTACTATACTACTACGACCGGGATTTTGTTTACAGCCCGACAGATATTTTGAGTATTAATTTCTTTCTCAATTTTTTTAAATACATCAGTTCCAACCACTCACAATATATTGTCTGCAAAATGGCGCCGTTGTCGGGGACTTGATTTATTCTAGTCCCTAAGCCCCGATAATTCACTTGCTATATTATAATATTTTGTTTATATTATTTGTTTTTTTTTTTTTTTATTTCTACTAATTTTTGTCATTTAATTTTCCAGCAATTTAAATATCGCATTAATTACAGTTATTTATTTTCCAGTCATTTACTTTACTGTCATTTAATTCACAGTCATTTAAATTCTAGTTATTTATTTTATTGTCATTTAAATTCAGTTCTTTATTTTCTTGTAATTTAAATTTCTGTCATTTAAATTCCCTTGTCATTTAAATTCCAGCAATTTAATTCTGCCCTTTTTTTCTTTATTTTAATTTTATTATTTACTTAAACTGCATTTATTTTTATTTTCTTTTTGTTTATTTATTTTCAGTTTATTTACTCTTGTAAAAAAAAGTAGTTCTTTATTTTATTTTATTGAATTATTTCTATTTAGCTGTTTAAATTTCTCCCTCCATATTTCTTTCTATTTTTATTTTATCACATCACAAGTTTTATTTTGCTGTTTTGAGTGGTGAATGCCTTTTACCAGGTCACACAGTCTTCCGGACAATATCAATAATCATACGGTTAGCTACATCCCTGAGATCATGAGAACCTTTCTGCGCACTCTAAGGCAGAAACGATCTCAACAAAATATAACCACCACGGTGATAGAATCTAACCCGGAAGCAGATATGACATCTTCACCAGCTACAGTTCGTAACATCAACAGGCCGTCTAATCAAGAACAACAGCCCCCATCATCCTTCCACACCTTACCCCATCCAAATACAATGAGTGGCAAAAGCTGAAGCCATATCATCAGATCCGATGCGTAAAGGAGTTAGGCATGTTCGATGGTTATAGTCCTGACGAAGCTCTGTTGCATGTCACCAAGTTTGTGCAGCATGCCAACAGTCTAACCGCGACCAACGTTGTACTCCAATACGCGAGACTGTCCCTGTTCCCTCACAGCCTGACGGGAAATGCGAGTAAATGGTACCACAGCCTTACACCAAGTACCATTGGTACTTGGGATGAAATGGCCACCAAGTTCTACGACAAGTTCCTGCCCCCGAGCCGAACGTTAGAAATGATTGCTGAGATCTACAATTTCAAGCAGCCAGGGTCAGAAAACATTTGTGAAACTTGGGACCATTTCAAAGGACTGCTGCTGACGTGTCCTCACCATGGTCTCACAAAAGAACAGTTATCTCAATTGTTCTACAAAGGCTTAATCAATCAATGCAAAACGATGGTACTGTCTTCCTTGGGTGCCGACATTTTGAAAAAGCCAGGTGAACAATTTCTGAATGGGATAGAATCCCTCTGCAAAGAGATCAGAGACTGGGCCACAGGTGGATCAAGAGGAGGCACACCAGGTTTATACCACGTAGGAGAAAGTGACAATAAGTTTGACCAGCTGATGAAAAGCCACGAGCAACTCATGGAGAGCAATGCGCAGCAGGCGACAAAAGTAAGTACTCTACAGAAAGTAGTTGAGCAGATGGCCATGAACTCCAACCCCCAACAAGCAAAGTCGATGACTTCTCGATCATCTACAATCCCTCCAGGCTATGCTCCTCTATCTTCTCCTGATTTATCTTGTACGCAATGTGGTGGGCCTCATGATTATGAACAATGCCCCCAACTACAAGAATTAAAAGCAGCAAAGGAAGCAAACTATGTTGGCAACAATTTAGGGTACAGGCAACCATGGCAGCGTAACATGCACCCCAATCTTCGCTACTCAAATACCGACAATATCCAAAACCCACATACACTACAACCATCTCAAAATTTCAGACCGCAGTCCAATTTTCAAGGAGGCCAAAGGCAGTATCAGCAACAGCCTTATGGCAATGATGCTTCTTCAAGTCGACCGACTCAACCTCCTTCAAATCCTGAATCTGAAATGTCCCAAATGCAAGAGATGTTTAAAGCAATGATGGGTAAGTCCCGAGACACGCAAGAGGAGGTTGCAGCCCTTCACAAAGACCAAAGAGCCTTGCAATCCCAAATTCAATAACTTCTCACCTAACAAAGACCTCCTAGTCAACTCCCTTCACAAACTAACCCCAATCCAAGAGAGCAAGCAAATTCAATCCTTGTAGAAGATGACACATTCCAATCAACAAACTTGAGTGCAATCTCCCTAAGGAGTGGAAGAGAACTTACTACCAGAAAAGAAAAGGAAAGCCAAGAAGAGGCCAGCATCAATGATGAAGACACAAGCAATCCAACCTCATCTCCCCCAGATATCCAAGTTCCTATTCCTTCTACTCCCTCTCCATCTCAAATAACTATCGACATTCCATCTTCCTCTCCTAAAAACAGTGAACTCCCATTTCCCAACAGGATGAAAAAGAAGCACCTAGATGAACAGTTTTCCAAATTCTTAAATATTTTCAAGAAACTGACTCTCGATATCCCTTTAATCGACGCATTGCAAGAGATGCCCAACTACGCCAAGTTTCTAAAGGATCTCTTAACAAAGAAAAAGAAGAAAGCTGGAAAAGAAACAGTTCACCTCATGGAGGAATGCTCTGCTGCCCTTCTTCGAGCACTCCCTCCCAAACAAACAGATCCGGGAAATCCCATTATCCCGTGTTTTATAGGTGGAGTGGACTGTGGAAGCAGCTTATGTTGGGAGCTAGTATAAATATCATGCCCTACGCCACCTTCTTGAAAGTAAGAGGAGGGGAGATGCAACCAGTTCCATTCAAACTATAACTAGCTGACAGATCGGAGATCAAACCGATGGGAATAGTCCGAGATCTGGTGGTCGGAGTGGCTCGCTTTATCTTTCCAGCTGACTTCGTCATTTTAGAAATGGACGACGATGTTGAGGTTCCCCTTATTTTAGGTCGACCGTTTCTAAGTACTGTCAAAGCCATTATTGATGTCCACGATGGAAAAATCACTTTGAGATATGGGGATGAAAAGATCGAATTCGATATGAAGAAAATGATGAAGAAAAGCTCTAACTTTTCTCATCACGCTAAGACAGTGGGCTTAATAGATGATGAGGAGGAGGAAGGCGATTTTTCTACAGATGAAGACATGTACTCCCCATCTTCCTTCCCGAGTACTGATACTGAACCGCTGGAGCAAGTATTAGTTACTTCTCTAGAAGAAAAAGTGGAAATCTGGAAGTTAACGCCATGCTAGCGTCTGAGGAGAAAGAAAGGGCAGGTTATCAAGCCTACCGCCCAACAATCGAAAGACTTGACAGAAACCCACAAAAATCAATTCCCTCAATAGAACAGCCACCAGAGCTCGAGCTTAAGGAGCTACCTTCTAAACTTAAGTATGCCTTTTTAGCTGAAAATGATCATTTGCCCGTCATTATTTCCTCTTCTCTGAATTCCGAGCAGGAAACTAGGTTACTTGAGGTGTTGAAGAAGTACAAAACAGCAATCGGGTGGACTATTGCTGACATAAAAGGAATTGACCCCTCCTACTGCACTCAACACATCTATATGGAGGACAACTACATGTCTATCAGGTAGCCCCAGCGTCGGCTTAACCCAAACCTGAAGGAGGTAGTTAAGAAGGAGGTTCTGAAACTCCTAGACGCAAACATCATTTATCCTATCTCTGACAGTCCATGGGTAAGTCCTGTACAAGTTGTCCCGATGAAGGGAGGCATTGAAGCTGTAATAAATGACAAAGGAGAGGTTGTTCCTCAAAGAAAAATCATTGGTTGGCGCATGTGCATAGATTATAGGCATTTGAACACTGCAACCAGGAAGGATCACTTCCCTCTTCCTTTTATCGATCAGATGCTAGAAAGATTGGCAGGACAGGAGTATTATTGTTTTTTAGATGGTTTTTCAGGGTACTTCCAGATTCCTATTGCGCCAGAAGACCAAGACAAGACAACTTTCACTTGTCCTTATGGTACCTTTGCATATAGAAGAATGCCCTTTGGACTGTGCAATGCTCCTGCCCCCTTTCAGCGTTGTATGCATGCGATTTTCACAGACTTCATCGAGCAGAGCATTGAGGTATTCATGGATGATTTTTCTGTCTATGGATCTAGTTTTGATGTTTGTTTGGCGCAGCTTGATCTAATTCTTGGCCGATGTGAGGAGACAAATCTGGTTCTCAACTGGGAGAAGTGCCACTTTATGGTCAAGGATGGGATTGTGCTCGGTCACATAATTTCTGCTAAGGGGATTGAGGTAGATCAAGCCAAGGTGGAGGTAATTGAGAAATTGCCAAAACCAACTTGTGTGAAAGAAGTAAGAGCCTTCTTAGGGCATGCAGGATTTTATAGACGGTTTATTCAGGATTTTTCTAAAATTGCAAAACCATTAACTGATCTGCTTCTGAAAGAAGCCCCATTTGTTGTTTCTGATGATTGCGTATCTGCTTTTGATTTAATTAAACAAAAATTGGTAGCTGCTCCCATTGTTGTTTCACCTGACTGGTCATTACCCTTTGAGATTATGTGTGATGCCAGTGATTTTGCTGTAGGGGCAGCTCTGTGCCAAAGGAAAGACAAGATTCTACGAGTTATTGCTTATGCGAGCAAAACTCTAGACAATGCTCAAAGAAACTACACAACCACCGAGAAAGAGCTTCTGGCAGTAGTATTCTCCTTAGATAAATTCAGATCATATTTATGGGGAAGTAAAGTGATTATTCACACTGACCACTCTGCTCTTAAATATTTGTTTACTAAGAAAGAGGCCAAACCACGCTTGCTTCGTTGGATTCTCTTGTTACAGGAATTTGACATTGAAGTTAGGGATAAAAGTGGTAAATTAAATGTTGTGGCTGACCATCTGTCTCGGTTGGTAGTTCCTGATGATGGTGTACCAATTCATGAATTTTTTCCGGATGAGACTGTTTTTGTTTTACATACGGTGCACGAACCTTGGTATGCTGACCTAGCCAATTATCTTGTTTCTGGGGTGGTACCTCGTGACTTTTCCTATGCTCAAAAGAAGAAATTTTTATCTGACGCTAAGCATTATATATGGGAAGACCCTTATCTCTTTCGAGTTTGTGCAGATGGTTTAATCCGCAGGTGTCTCCCGGATGATGAAGTACCCAGTGTTCTAGAGTTTTGTCATTCAAAGGAAGCTGGAGGCCATCATGGATCTCATAGGAAGGCAGCCAAAGTTTTGGAATCCGGATTTTATTGGCCCACTCTACATAAAGATTGCCAAGCCTTTGTGGCCAGTTGCGATAATTGTCAACGCATGGGAAATACTTCTAGGCGACATGAGATGCCCCTGCAAGGCATTTTAAAGGTCGAACTTTTTGACTGCTGGGGAATGGATTTCATGTGACCATTCCCCTCTTCGCAAGGATTCCAATATATTATGGTGGCAGTGGACTACGTATCCAAATGGGTTGAAGCAAATCCTTGCCAACATGTTGATTCAAAGACGGTGGTAAAAATCTTAAAGAAGCATATCTTTACCCGCTTTGGAGTCCCTAGAGCCATTATAAGTGATGGAGGCACACACTTCTGCAATCAAAGCATTGATGCATTGATGACTAAGTATGGGGTACACCACAAAGTTGCTCTTGCTTACCATCCCCAGACAAATGAGCAAGCAGAAGTGTCCAATAGGGAGTTAAAATGGATACTCCAAAAGACGGTGCACTCCTCTAGAAAAGATTGGGCTTTAAAACTAGATGATGCTCTTTGGGCCTATCGCACAGCATATAAAACCCCCATTGGTATGTCACCTTTTAAATTGGTTTATGGAAAGGCATGCCATCTCCCTGTGGAGCTTGAGCACAAGGCTTACTAGGCTATTAAGACCTTAAATTTTGATATGTCTGCTGCGGGTGAGAAAAGAAAGTTGCAACTCTCTAAGTTAGAAGAGCTGAGGGATCAAGCTTACGACAATGCTAAAATTTATAAGGAACGAACCAAGAAGTTCCATGACAAGCTGATCCTCAAGAGAGACTTCAAAGTAGGTAACTTGGTTCTCCTCTATAATTCAAGATTGAAGCTTTTCCCTGGGAAGCTCAAATCTCATTGGGCTGGTCCTTTCCGGATTGTTGGTGTGACCTCATATGGTGCCTTTGAACTACAAAACAAGAAGGGAGAAACTTTCAAAGTTAATGGAGCCCGTTTAAAGAGGTATACTTGTCCTACTAATATTTCAACTAACTTGTTTAGAATTTCTTTTGTCCAGGAACAGCACGACACTTTTACTCCAGTTTCGAAACCAGCATTATCCAAGAAGAAATCTCTCCCGTGGAGAGTTCAACATAAACTCAAGCAGCTACGCAGCTTGACTATAGGAAGTTGTGGTACCCCGACCCACAACTCCTCACATACAGAATGAAATTATGGGCGTCTAGCTAAGGACGTTAAAAAAAGAGCAGCTAACTGGGAGGCAACCCAGTGCTTATCAGGTATTTTAAATATTATTTTTAATATAAATATTTAAATTTTTAATTTTATTGTATTTTTAATTTTTGAGTATTTATTCTATCTTATTTACATAAGTTAGAGATTAAAATTTTTAAAAAAAAATATTGGCCTGTCCGAACCAGCTGGTTCGGATGGAACGATTTCCGAACTAAAAGACCATCCGAATCGGTCTGTGTTTACAATTTTCCAAAATCTCCCAAAACGAACGCAGCCCCTAAAATCGCCTCAATCTTCTTTTGCTTCTAAATTCTTCATTTCTCCACCAAATCGAGCAAGGTTGGTACCGAAATCTTCGTTTTTCAATTCTCTACATTTCTATAGCTACAAATCCACAAACCATCAACCACACAAGGAGAAATCTGCATCTGAATGTTCGAACCCTAGGAAGACGATTTCGAAAATTTAGAGCTTGTTCTTGCGTTTTTGTCATCGATTTCTTCTTCTACAATCATCCTATACTCCCACAAGGTAAATTCTACACTTGTTATACTCAATTTTGGTGTTTTTGATTGAATTCCAAATTGAGGTTTAATAGTTACGAAAATGGTATTGTTATATTTCCATTTTTCGATTCTATAATGCCTTGTTGTTGTAACTGAATGGGTTTATGATTGTACAATGTTGTGAGTGGATTTGTTTGATGATGGTATTGCATTATCTTGTTTATTGATTGAATGTAGTTGTGGAGAATTGAAGATTTTTAGGGGAAATTCTGTCAAAATTTCGGTAGAATTTGTGATATCTATTTATTTATGTTTGAATTTCATACTATTTTTCTACTTGCTTTCTATGTTGCTAATTTGTGTTAAGCAGGATGTTGAGAAAATTTACTGGTCGTTCGAAGAAGAGTAAAAGCACTGCTACTAGTTCCAGTCAAGCACCCTCACCGGGTTTTGTATCGCAACAAGCAGCAGACTGGTTCAATCTGGAGTGTGAAATTGAACATGAACGATCTGTCGCACCGGAGTTACAGTGCCAGCTTGGGTTACCCGAGCTTCTGGAGGCGCATGGATGGGTAAAGCTATTAGACATGGGTGGTTTCTTCTACCCACGTGAGGTATGGGTTTTCTATGCGAATTCCCGTATACAAGAGGGAACCATCCACTCCAGGGTCCAAGAGAGGGACATCATTATTCGGGTGGAGGACATCACTACATATTTAGGGATTCCTTACCCTGCTCCTCCTCTGAGCGAGGACGATGATATGCTGCAGCTATTCAATGACTTTCTGAATGCCGCGGACAGACATTACAGTGAGCTTTTCATTCAGCCACCGCGCAGACGAAGAGGAGATGACCAGACTAAGCAGGTCATCCCTGCTGATCTACTACAGGATCCTCGCGAGAGAGTCCTGTTCGCACTTCTGGTGGCCAATGTCACGCCACGTCGTTCTTCTGACCTCAACCAGGCCGACTACTATTTTATCCAGGCAGTCGTGAACCCCACTTTTGCTGGAGCTTCTGCACTCACATATCTACCCAACGTTTTACATCAGCATTTGCGCTACATCATCGAGCACAAGGACCGTCACAGGCTGGGATTCCCTGTTATGATCTGCCACTTCCTCAGGCAGCAGGGAGTGATCTTAGCTGAGGAGGGTCGTTCCACTTCTAGGACACCCATTGACATGGGCACCATGAAGAGGATGAGATTTGACTATGATGGGACGACGTGGATTAAGCAGGCGGGTCCGTGTACTCAGAAGCGGCAGAGAGATGTTAGAGAGGGACCGTCAGAGCCAGTCCCTACTTCCACTACAGTAGAGGAGCAGCAGTATGCGGCATTCCTAGAACCTAGGAGAGGGTATGTGACCTGGGATGAGCATGAGCGCACACAGCAGCAGATGCAGCAGATGGAGCAGTCGTTCCGAGCTGAGATCAGCCAACTTCGGGAGCAGGCACGCCGATCGCAGGATAATTATGAGAGCCTGCTCCGTGACTTCCAGCAGCGGCAGGCTTATTACCCACCACCTGAGTTATTTTATGACAGTTATTTTCTCTCTTTGTTATTCCTTTCCTGCTTTGTTATTTATTTAATGTATTGCTAACATTTAGTTTTCTGTTTATTTGGTTTGTTTCAGTTTACGCACTATCTTTATTATTAATAGCATCTTTTCCTTTTAAATGTTTCAATAAGACGTTCCATCTGCAAAGTTAAGCACTTGCATAACGCAAGTGTGAGGAACGTTTCCCCCGCCAAAAGCCTTAAGTGTGAGGAAGAGCTACTTTCTCAAATCCAAGGATATAAGGGGAGTTCTTTGTTTTAATTTATGCAATATTTAAATTATGTTAAGTTCGTTTTACTCCTTTTACTTGATTTATCTCTATTGCAATACATGACCAATATCCTCCATGAGTTTGACACATTTTGAAACGTCTTCTTACTTGAAAAAATTTTTACTGAACAAATGAGGACATTGTTCCTCTTAAGTGTGAGGAAGTTAGACCTTTCCCTGAAAATGTGCCAGTAGTTCTTTTAATACGTATAGACATTAGATTTACGGGTAAGAATATTTTGTAGAAAAATCAAACATGGTAAGCAACTTTAAGATTAGTTTTGCTCATAATTGTTAGCTTTTATGGTTTCATTATAAAAATTATTTTGTGTGCAAGCTAATTATGAAGTCTGAACTGGTTTAACTCGGTACCTTGGGAATGAAATGAAAGTTTGGAATGGAAGAATAAGGCAAGGTACTCCTCTGATCTAATATTTTTGTTTAAAACTGAAACGGGTCTCTTCCATTCGGTTATTAAGTCCTTGGGGTGCTTCATCACCCATTTACCTAAGATCATTTGATCTGGGATAAAAGACCCAAAACTGTTACAAGAATGGAGAGAAAAGTCTGTAGGGTTTAAAATAAATATGCAAGCAGTGCTATTAAAGCTATAAAATATATATAAAAAAAGAGCTTAAAATTATTTAGATCATGAGTATGTGGTGTTGAAAGGTACTACGGAATAAGGCAATACTTCACACCCCTTGTCATTTCTGGGTATTTAAGGAAAGAAATGGTGGAAAGATCCCGAGTTAATCTATGTTCATTCTTGATGATTTAACTTCTCCAATTTTTTGGTTTGAAGAGCATGTTTCCACTTAAAAGAAAAAGAAACATACAGTTATGAACAAGGTTAATCTTAGGTTTGTTATTTTGTTTGATTCCCTTCTACGTTTATTTTAACCCAAAGATTTAATTCTATGACATTCCTCAGGAGCTTAATTCTGTGTTTTGCTTGAGGACAAGCAAAAGCTAAGTGTGAGGAAGTTTGATAAGTGCAAAACACATAGACTTTTAGGGTTTAAATACCTTATGAATTGTAATATCTGAAACACATGTTTCTCACTTATTATGCGTTTTTTCCTAAGATTTATGTTTTGATATGAACTAATGCATTTTATATGTTCAATGTAGGAAAAAGCCATGTAATTAAGTAGATTTACTCATGAGGATTCCAACGCAACAAACGGGGATTAAATCGGAGCTGAAACGAATATTTTAGAAGCAAACTAATTATCGTCCGGACCTGTGTCCGGATGAGCTGGTTCGGACGGAACACGTGGAGCGCGCTCCGCATAAAATCGACATGTCCGAACCAGGCTGGTCCGGACACTGGTTCGGACACGTTAAATTTAACCGCGTACAGAGGCATGTTGATACAGTGTGAAGGGATAATAACATTATCTCTTCACACGTCTCTTCTTCCTTTTTACCCCATTTTCACTATAAGTATACCTAACCCTCCATTAATATATATCTCATTCCTCCCCCAAACTCATGCCATTTTTCCTCCACAAAATTACCATTACCTCTCCAAAAATCATTCATCCCAACTACATAATGTCCACATAAATTCCATACAGCACCTCATTACATAAAAAACATTCCATTTCCATACCGTTATTCTGTCCAACCTCTGTCCCAAATATTAGCAGTCAAGATAGTGGAGCTGAATTAATTATCTTTTCCAGATGATTTCTTTTACTTCTTCTGTCTTTTTAATTATGTCGGGCTAAGAGGATTTACTCCGGGTGAAGGTTAAATTATAGTTTGTTTAATTATGTAATCTATATTTTACTGGTTTAATTAAATACAGTTTGTTACGATTAAAGCTTATCTCTTGCCTTTTTAATAAATTTCATGAATTTATTAAAATGCTTACAAAGTCTATTTTGATCAGATCAGTGATAAATAGACAGGTTAATTAATCAATAAATCTGTGGAAAACTTATTTTGATTAAATAAGTTAGTATTTTCAGATGCAAAATATAATTCCTCGCACTTAATCCGTTTACATGTGTTTTGCTTGAATCTAGAATAGACCGAGCATGTTCTGGTAAACGAGTCCTTTTGAGTCTATGATTTAGTCCTTAAGATAATAACAGGAATTTTGCCAAACTATTAAAATAAAACCGGTAGAGATAGCATAATTAATCAGATTATATAAACCTGAACCCGGAGTCCCGTTTAATTTATCTTCCACTCAGTTAATTTTATCTACTATTTTACTTTTCAAAAACAAGTCAATTAATTCTTCCCTTTTGTGACAAAGCTTAGGTACTATATTATTTCACTATAAGTCTCACGGTTCAATACCCGGCCGCTTCTGTCTTACTATACTACTGCGACCGGGATTTTGTTTGCAGCCCAACAGATATTTTGAGTATTAATTTCTTTCTCAATTGTTTTAAATACACCAGTTCCAACCACTCACAATATATTGTCTGCAGCAATGAATGAGGAAGGAAGCCCCAAAATCCAGCATTTTAAAACATCAATCTGGGCAGATTTTCCGTCCAACCGACCTTGTCAAGGTCGGTCTTGTGGGTCGGTCGGACTCTCTGGTGAGGGAGGCACGTGACATTTTTAAGCTCGACCGACCTTGCCAAGGTCAGTCCCGATGCTTCCCGTTGGCTTGGCATCCTTCCCGAAGTGCTTGAACATTGATGCATCCTTAAATTAAGCTTTCAAAATGTACTCACATAAGTATTTACCTATTCGAATATGTCAAAAGTATAAGATCACTAATAATGTAACACCCCAACTCAATCCAAATGTGGTCTCGCAACTTAACAGTATATATATAAACATGTCACAGCGGAATTCTTTACAATCCAGGACCTTGCCACGGTCTGACTACAGAATATACCGAACATTAGTCTAACAACCTTAACCATTTACATAACCTTCTTACAATCCACTCACAACCTATACATCTTACTAACTCAATTGCCATACGAGTGTACAGGCACAACTCGTAGGTCATACTTAATCCTTAACACCCGCACTCCTTCTTACTCTCGCGACGGCCGCCTCCTGATGCTCACCTGTGTAGTAAAAAGAAGCCCCCGAGGGGGTCAGCACGAATGCTGGTACGATCCTCTCATGGCCCCCAAGCTAACGTGGCTACGACGACTAATTGTCGATAGCATGGAGGTTGATTAGATGCACAACATAATAGAAAGTGCAGTAAACAACAACTCAGATATGAACAATCAAAGTTCACACACAATGAACGACTTAAATGCGTTCCCTTAATTAGAGAGTTAGCTATTTAACTCCTTAAGTAATATTCCCTCTTAATCTTAGTTCATCCTTATCTTACCTCAATCTGATTCTTATCTCAATCTTAGAAACAACCATCCTTTAATAAGGAGTGGATGTAGCTTGTCTTAATCTTAATCTCAATAATACAAATCATCCTTTAAAAAGGAATGATTGTAACTTAACTTAACCTTACCTTAATCTTAATCTTAACTTAATCTCAATATACAAACCGTTCCTGGAAGGGATTGGTTGTAACTTATCTCAGTCTTAGAATACAGACCATTCTTTAAGTAGAAATGGTTGTAACTTATCTCAAATCTCATCTCAATTAAGTCAACCGTTCTTTAATTAGAATGGTTGTTCCTTAATTCATTGTTTATCTGTCGGGTCACGTAACCCTAACCAATGAGTTATCAGCTCCATTGGTTTACATAAACAATACTTGTTAGAATTAGTTGGGCATTTAGGTAGATCCCACTACACCATCTCAGTATGCCTCCCTCCTAAAACAAGAAGTCCGAGGAGGTCGAGTCTATTTGTCGACTCTAGGCGACGAGTCCGAGGACAAGTCATCTTTGGAAGACGGTATTTGATAAGGATACCGACTTCCCCCAATACACATGTGCCGGTACCATTCCGGATTCCTCACTCAAGTTCAGTTAGTAATAGTCTCAAGGCCATGTTTGTTGGTTAGCCTCTTTCGGTTCATATCGTCCCTCATTAGGGGGCGTTCCTTAGTCTCACTCAATTCCTTACTAAACATTGGTTAGTAAGTTCTCACGGTATGTGGTGTTAGTTTTCATACATCACACAACAATACAATACATATATATAATATGTTCCGGTTGCATGCTTTATCTTGTTTAGTGAGCACACAAAGCAAATAGAACACAGCCGAGGGACACATCGGTAGCAAGCAGGTCACAAGAAAGAAACAACTGTACCGTTCACCGTTGGCGTTCAGTTGCTTAATCTCCTACGGGAGTCCATTCCAAGTCCTAAAACATTCATTCAGGTTTAGGTTGTTAATCACTTAATCAATTCAACTTACTTATCTTTCTTAACTTACTTAACCCTTAATGACTCCAACCTAACACTCTTAAGTCTTACAACTTAATCTACAAAATTAATCTTAAACTTTTAAGTTTATACGTAACTAACTAATCCCTTAAGTTCTTAGGGTCCTAATCATACCACCCTACCAAAGGTATTCTCATTACCCATTACCATTCTTAGAATTCAAAATTCTTTTTTTTTTAAGTGTTAAGGGTCGACCGAACCACCGACCGACCCAACCCCTGGGTCGGTCCATTACAGAAAACTCTTCCGTCTCTTGAAAATCATCCGATCCGACCGACCCAAAGCTAAACCGACCGACCCAAAACCCTCTGGGTCGGTCCTCTGCCGAAACATTTTCCTTCATTAAATCTTGCCCGACCGACCCACCGACCGACCCATCCTTATGGGTCGGTCTATTGCCGAAACATTCTGCTGGGTTAGCAAGGTCCGACCGACCCAGAACTGGGTCGGACCCTGGTCGGTCCACTACAGATTTTCCTCTTAAATTGCTCTCCAATTCCAAACTCTTCCACAAGTGTCCTAATAGGTCCAACACCATCTTGGCACCTTAAACCCACCTTATAACCTCCTTTAAATACCTTAAATCATCCACCAAAATCCACCTTAGTCATTATGCATTTTCCTTGTAATAATGCTACTCTTGTAATGCTTTCCTCTAGGTTTCTAGGTGGTGGTTCATACTTAATGTAACCACTATGCCAATGTTTTCCTCACCACTATAACATCATCTCCCAAGCATCTCTCACTATCTAAAACTCTTCCAAGCATTTACTAAAAGTTCCTTCACAAGCTTAAGCTTCCATACACCAACACCTTATTTCCTTCCTAGTTGTTTACCAACATTTGCCTAAGTTCTAAATACTCATTACATTCTCTTTTGATTCCTAAATCCCCCAAGGTAATGCCTAAGTCATTACCACTCATTCCAACACTTTATCTTACCCCTCTTCATCAAGACAATCTCTAAAACTTCCTATAGTACTTCCTTAGTCATTATATTCCCTTAGAACATATCTTAATCACCTTAAACATCATACCTTCTCCTTAAACTTATGCTCAAGTCTTATATTCCTCATCTCATGATTTTGGTGTGCTCAAAACACTCACCCATCCTCTAATTCCTCCTAGACATCTCCAGATCATTCTAAACCTCAAGAACCCCTTAGTTAACTCATTCCCACCAAATTCCTTTAATGCTCCCTAGTAAACCCTAGGGCAAATTAACTCACCACACCACTTAAACACTTTGTTTTCTATTAAAATTTCGCCATAGCTTCTCTAGTATCTTATCATGCCCTAAGACATTATCTTTCCTCATTCATCCATCTCACACACATCAAGTTCTTTCTCACTATATCTTCTCTCCACCCAAACCAACTCATTCACAACAAACTCAATATATTGCAATAATCTTAAATTGCATAGCACTAAGGCTCTTAAATGACATGGCTCTTAGGCCCTTAAATGACTTAAACTTAAGCACTGAATTTCCCACATATATAAGCTTTCAACCTGCAAATACACTCATCAATCTCATAGTAGTTATAATGCTCTTAAAATCCACCTTAACTTATATTATAACTCATTCTCATTAGCTCCTTAATCACAAGTTCATAAGCTTGTTTAAGTTCTTTTTCTTAGGTTATAAAACCCAATACACAATGTAAGCTCTAAGCTACATTGGTATTATCTAAAACTCATTCCTTAATCTTAAACCACCATTAGGTAAGCATTTTACCTTGTTTTCTCAAGCTTATCTTAATCTCCTCCTTAGGCCTTCTTCTTGCATAGATCTCGGCCACCACTTAAATTCCCTTGCCAATGTTCTAACCAATATTCAAGGACTCATATGAGTACTAAACAATGCACTAACCTCAAGGAATAAAAACCTAGGTTAGAAATGTGTTCTAAGGCATAAAAGTGGATGATTACCTTTGAAGTCTCAATGTAGACTTTGGCATTGAATGAAATAGGACATCCACTAGTCCTTGGTGAATAAATCAAGCTAGAACAAGGCATAAAAACAAGGCCCCATGAGTAGAATTTTTCGGCCATGTATAAGGAATGATGGAAACATGGTTTTTCTTACATTTTCTTTACCTTAAGAGAATGGAGAAGCTAATGAGCTCTTCAAACTTGATTTTCCTCCATCAATGGAGTTTCTCATGGCACCAAAATGGAGCTTTGAAAGATTTGGAAAGATAGAAAGGTAGGTCTTGACCTAACTAAGACAAATATGCAATTTGTTTTGGATTTGGAGCTTGGAGTTGTATTTGGCAAGTGATTGAAGATGGAGAACCCATGAATGAAGCTCTCTCGGTTGGAGCAAAAGAAGAGAAGAAGAAATCGTGTGGAGAAGAGAAATGAAGAGAGAGAAGAAGAAAAGGTAGGCTAAGGTAATATATTTGCTTTAATAAAGCAAATAGTAACTTCTTTACTTATCTTTCTTTTCCTTTCTCATTTGATGACTCATGTGGTGACTCCCCACATAAAAACCGGCCACCCTCTTTAATATAAGGCTAACATGGTCTTTGTTGACCAATTAATTGACTTATATTGATTAAAACTTAAACTAGTCACTAAATAGTTACTATTCACTAATCAAGGCACATAATCGGGAAATTTTTGATTTCCCATTGATTTAGACCTCCTAATGTGATACTAATTAGTACACATGTTGATTAAAGAGTAATGATGGACATTTAGCCACTCAAAACTCAATTCTAGACAATTTCAATCTCAAAATGTGCTTTAAGACTTCTTAAAGCACATTTTGTGTTTTAACTTGTTTTCAAGCTTGGTTTTCTTTGCTAATTGATTTAAAATGACCATTAGGATATTACTAAGGTCTTACCATGATATTTGGGTACTCACCCAAGTCTCTCCAAGCTTAGAGCACGTTTTTGCCCTGATTGCCTTTAAGGCACTTTCTTATGTTTTCCTTGGTTTAAATTGTCTATCAATCTTTCTAAGGCATATTTTAGCCTTAATACATCATGATTGATGTTTACTTAGCATACTTAGGTTTGAGGTATTTCAATCTACCCCCCTTAAAAGAACTTTGTCCTCAAAGTTCCCATGCATCTTATCTCATTAGAACACATGTCTTACCTCATTCCTTAGATCATATAGATCATACTTATGTATACTTAATCTCATTGATCCTTAATCCACCATATGCTTATTCTCAAATATCACACAACATGCTTAAGCATGTGTAGCACTCAAAATTCCTTTTGTTCCTTTGATGATTAAACATTCACATAACTTCCAACGTATTCTCCCATGTCACCGGTCCGTAGACAATGGCTCATTCGTCCTCGTCACCATGGGCTAGAATACAAAACACTGCTCTCCCCATGTCACCGGTCCGAAGACAAAGGCTCGTGCGTCCTCGACTTCATGGGCGAGACTCAGTAAAAAGGTAATCCTTTTACGAGGTCATGTGAGGAATAATTCCTCTAATTAAAAATACAAGCAACTCCAATTTCTTTTTTTTTTATATCCCAAGGCTCTATCCTTAGTGTGATTTACTTGTGACCACTGGTAGGGAGTTTCAGGAATAATCCTACCCTGATGTGATCAGCATCAGTGTAGAACCATCCTTCCATTCCAATTTGTGTTCGATTCCCTTGATCCCTAGAAAATCAAGTTCCACCTCCCACGTCATTTTCAAACATCAGTTAATTCACTCATGTCCAATTTTCTATCTTTTTAGTTCTTCTAATCATAATCAATACATCTCCAAAGTGTGGACTCAGTCCATCAAGCATTCCCAATTCATCTCTTAGTAACTACCTCCAGACTTAAATTCCTACTAAATTCCATATCAGTCTCATACCACATAGCATTACTATATCCTTCCTCATGCTCATATCAAATAATATCTCATAGTGTTATCTTATTCTTATCTCACACATAGTCTCATATCGACTTATACCTCATATATTCCTTATTCCTTAAGTCTCCTTAATCCTCTTCCTTAATTCTCTTAACTTGTACTCACACCGGAGTTAACAAGATAGGTACTTAATATGTATGGTATTCACATCTTCTTGTGTGCAATAACCATGTTTTATCTTAAAATGTTTATGTAAAACATATTCTTAAATTATTTTGTGCTATGCACACCGTAGTTTATGTACTCAGTACACAAACATACGCTAAGCGGTTTTTCGCTCTACCCCCCTTAAAATGGATTACGCCCACGTAATCAACATTATATCATCCTTGAACATAAGTTCAAGATGTCTAATTCTTACCAAGCATTCTAGCTTCCACGTTATCTATCTTACATAGTTCGATCAGAAATGACTTAGTCTCTGTATCGAGGATTCTAACGGTACTTATACCGTATTCTTAACTTAGTTTGGTCTAATCTCAAAGTAGTGATCTGCTAGCTTCCGCTGCCCGCTCTGATAATCTTAGGCTTGATTGTCTCAATGGACACGTGTTATCTTTATATTACACGGCCTTAATGAGTTGTAACTCGTCTATCCATTCTTCTTGAAGATCTTACACTCATAATCTTGGTGTTTTCTCGAATGTCTAATTGTTCTCCCCAACCGACCTTTGGTCTGAGGATGATTCTTATCCTAAACTACTGTTTAGTGCATAATGCGCTTTACAGTCTTAATCCCTTACATCTTAAGACATATCCAATGTCTGTACTTAATAATCCGTGCTTTTCGCACTTCATAGTCCTTAATTATCTGTTCTCTGGTTCCTCTGTGTTGCTGGTTCAACTGAATTCTTCTCTTTGATTGTTTGTGGTAGTAGCTGTTCTTGTCTGATCTTGCGTCGTTGTCGGTGGTACGGAGTCGACTACTTCCGTGTTCCTTACACCACTCGTTCACATGCATGGGGTACCTTACTGGTACATTACTACTTACCCAACTAACTCATAAATGAGCGTGTCAGGCCTGCAAGCCCCTGTGGGGTGCAGTCGTCCCACGTCTCGTTTTAGTAAACTCATAGTGTCCGTCACACGTTTAGCTATTGCTAATTATGAAGTATTCCGTTGTCGATCTCCTCTTCATTCATCGTTCCATAATAACATTTATTGTTCTTCTTGAAGTTAATCAAGGGAAGTCCATTTACTGTGTTCTTGGTTATGGTATACTCCAGCTCCTTTCTGTATTCCGTCGTGATTCGGTCTCTTAATAATTGAGTCTCTTCGTAGAGCCTCTTATCTTTTTCCTCATATTTATTCTACTAGGAATGCACTTCCAGTTCCTTAAGGAATGGGTAGTGTGCTTCCTGTAAAATCTTACCTAACTCGGTCCAGACTACTGGCATCAATGCTCAGTTTGTCTCCATCTTATTTCTTACTGATGCTGGTCTTAACTCATAAATCTAATTGCCTCAGTGTCAATATTTGACGGCTCATACATAATGGTCGCCTTACCGCGCACCATGACTTATTCACTTATCTAACTATTGTCTCACGACCACTACTACCGTGGTAGTTGGCCTTTACCTTGTTGCCCATTAATGGTGCAACCTCTTACTCACTTATTCTAATGTCTTACCTTATACTCAATCCCTTCTTGTGTAAACACACTGGGAGTTCTCTCATTCCGGTATTGGCGGTTGTCGTACCGTGTTGTAAAATAGTTAACTCTTGATATGAAGATGTTATGCTCCAATCTCAGATTCGTAAGTATGCTAATTCTTTCCGCTTTCTTTCATCTTAGTGATGTTATCTACCATGTAGTTTAACTGATTACTGAAGAGTCATATCCACTGAATCACAAGCTCTCTGAGCATTGATTAATTGACGTGCCCATAAATGTGCAGTCACAATTTTTGATCCCTGACCATTAACCAATTCTTACATCTCTGGGCCTGGGTGTTGGATATGGGGTCTATCTGTGCCACCTTCCTTATTACTCAAGTGTATCTGATATATTTCAAGGAAATCTCAAGGTTCATAGTTTCCATTTTCTAAATAAAGTGTATTTCATCTCTAATAAGTGAAAGCCCTTTTGAGGGTTCATTCCCACTCATGGCCTCACAACAAGGAGAGGTATCCCCACCCTAAAAGGCATGGTTCGTTCTCCGCTCCTGTCCTTAGTATTATCTCAATATTCTCATTGGTACCCTTTCTTGGTAATGTTCTTCACAATCTAAGTTATAGGTTTGGTAACCATTCATATCTACAAATTGTAGTCCCTTCGTGGCTTAAACAAGCTCTCTTTATAACTTACTGTGCCTCGGGCTCTGATGTGGTTAACATCCTTGGCTCGTAGGCTCTTAGTGCTTAATATCTCGTTCATTATTTGTACTCTTACTCATCTGTAGTTATCCCATAAACTTCTGGTCCCTTGGAACACCATCAATCATTAGGTTACATACTAACTGTAGTATCGGGTTTCATGATAAGTTGCTGCAACCTGCTTCCTGCTAGGGAAGTTGTTCAGGTGATCTGAGGTTACTTAATGTCTTTGACAACTGCTGTCATTTTACTAGACTTATGTCTCTTAGCAATCAAGGTTAGGTTCGTATTAGGCGTTTGCCTTACGGTGTCCAAGTTGGATATCATCCTGTCGTCTTATACTTCCATCTCAACGCTTCGTTCAACTCTGTTGACTACGCCACCCTTTGATGATCAATCATACTTGGGTGTTAATGAGTTAGATGAACAGTACTAACCGTCATTCATCAGTTTGTTCGGCTCGACTATGCCACTCTGTGGGGGTAGTCCTCTAAGCTTTTCTTTTCCAGTTGTACGACTTTAATCCTTAGTAGGTTATAGCTTACGTTTATTTCTTTATCCTTGTTTTCTGGGTTTTCCAACATCTTCATTGAAGAATGTTGTTATTGGTATCCTTAATGGTCACTCTGGGAGTCTTATCCCGTTTTCGTTGTAAGCCGATACTTCAACAGTCTCAATAGTATCTTTTAATACATCCCTTGTATATCATTGCTGATATAATGTTTTTGCTCGGATTTCCGAGCGATCTCTTAAGTGTTTCCCCTTGGAGTCCGGGATTGTGCTATTACCGTATTGTCGGTTGTAGTGGGTTATACCGCTGCTAATATTTACATGGTTTAATACTTTGTCCAAGTCTGCTCCCAGCAGACTGGTGTGTCATCTCTTCTCATCATGGTCAGGCCGTCGGGCCTTTCCAAGGTCTTATTTTTCTGTTCTTATAGATTTACATCCGGTACTAATATGTATCACGACTGTAGTGTTCTTTAATCTCGCCATGATGGCTTTCTGTGTGGCTTAGCCATGGTAGCACTTGCTACGGCAAGTGCGCCATGCAGGATGGGTTATTGGTACAAGGTACATTGGTAGTGACACTTCCTTCTAATTTCCATGTAATTGGTAGTCCTCGGGACTCCTTCGATAATCTCTTATCTTGGATAACCGTTCATCCGGCGTTTTCCTTGTTGTTTGACAGCACTGTCATCTATTAGGGCGTTCCTCTTTCTGAGGGAACCCCTTAATATTCCTTATGTTTAATCCTCGCTCTTGTCTCCACACATTCGTTGTGGTTATTAAGTAATATTCTCTTTAGGCACTACCTCGTAGTCCTATTTTGGTATACATTTGTATGAATTTCTACCGTCGTCCGCATTATGTCGGCCAGGTCTTGTAACCTTCCTCATTGTATGGGGTTTGGAGTTCCCGTTTCTAACTGGACTTCCAGTAGTCTCAATCCTCCTGCTTGGTATTATCCTGCTGTTATGCTCACTCGGACCGCTGTCCGGTACTCATGCCTCTTATCATTTCCTTATCTATTGCACCCGTAGTGCTTGCCTTATCATTGGTATGGCGGGTTATTTCGACTGCGTAGCATGTCGACCCATGTTGCCGGTAATTACCGTTCTTTTACTGATAGTATCCATAGGTAGCGCTTGTCTCTCTATTGCGCTCCATTGAAATCTCCCATTCTCCATAACTGTTGTACAACAAGTCGTTTCTCGTATTGCTTACTGTTAGCTAACTGCCAGATCGGGTTTCCCCGAGTAAGAGAAGGCTTTCTTCTCTCTGGCGTTTCCCACATATTTAGGGTTAGGGATGTGGAGGGCGGGCCTAGGTACTATGGATATCCGGTAAACACCGGGGAGTCCTGGCTAACGCACCTCACACTCTATCTCTCAACCCTTAACCCATAACTCAATCTCAACCTCATCATTCTCCTAAGTTCGGTAATTCCTGTCTTCAGAGCGTAACTACGCTCTGATACCACTTTTTGTAACACCCCAACAACTCAATCCAAATGTGGTCTCGCAACTTAACAGTATATATATAAACATGTCACAGCGGAATTCTTTACAATCCAGGACCTTGCCACGGTCTGACTACAGAATATACCGAACATTAGTCTAACAACCTTAACCATTTACATAACCTTCTTACAATCCACTCACAACCTATACATCTTACTAACTCAATTGCCATACGAGTGTACAGGCACAACTCGTAGGTCATACTTAATCCTTAACACTGCACTCCTTCTTACTCTCGCGACGGCCGCCTCCTGATGTTCACCTGTGTAGTAAAAAGAAGCCCCCGAGGGGGTCAGCACGAATGCTGGTACGATCCTCTCATGGCCCCCAAGCTAACGTGGCTACGACGACTAATTGTCGATAGCATGGAGGTTGATTAGATGCACAACATAATAGAAAGTGCAGTAAACAACAACTCAGATATGAACAATCAAAGTTCACACACAATGAACGACTTAAATGCGTTCCCTTAATTAGAGAGTTAGTTATTTAACTCCTTAAGTAATGTTCCCTCTAATCTTAGTTCATCCTTATCTTACCTCAATCTGATTCTTATCTTAATCTTAGAAACAACCATCCTTTAATAAGGAGTGGATGTAGCTTATGTCTTAATCTTAATCTCATAATACAAATCATCCTTTAAAAAGGAATGATTGTAACTTACTTAACCTTACCTTAATCTTAATCTTAACTTAATCTCAATATACAAACCGTTCCTGGAAGGGATTGGTTGTAACTTATCTCAGTCTTAGAATACAGACCATTCTTTAAGTAGAAATGGTTGTAACTTATCTCAAATCTCATCTCAATTAAGTCAACCGTTCTTTAATTAGAATGGTTGTTCCTTAATTCATTGTTTATCTGTCGGGTCACGTAACCCTAACCAATGAGTTATCAGCTCCATTGGTTTACATAAACATACTTGTTAGAATTAGTTGGGCTTTAGGTAGATCCCACTACACCATCTCAGTATGCCTCCCTCCTAAAACAAGAAGTCCGAGGAGGTCGAGTCTATTTGTCGACTCTAGGCGACGAGTCCGAGGACAAGTCATCTTTGGAAGACGGTATTTGATAAGGATACCGACTTCCCCCAATACACATGTGCCGGTACCATTCCGGATTCCTCACTCAAGTTCAGTTAGTAATAGTCTCAAGACCATGTTTGTTGGTTAACCTCTTTCGGTTCATATCGTCCCTCATTAGGGGGCGTTCCTTAGTCTCACTCAATTCCTTACTAAACATTGGTTAGTAAGTTCTCACGGTATGTTGTGTTAGTTTTCATACATCACACAACAATACAATACATATATATAATATTTCCGGTTGCATGCTTTATCTTGTTTAGTGAGCACACAAACAAATAGCACACAAGCCGAGGGACACCTCGTTAGCAAGCAGGTCACAAGAAGAAACAACTGTACCGTTCACCGTTGGCCGTTCGTTGCTTAATCTCCTCCGGAGTCCCATTCCAAGTCCTAAAACATTCATTCAGTTTTAGGTTGTTAATCACTTAACTCATTCACTTACTTATCTTTCTTACTACTTACTTAACTTACTTACCTTAATGACTCAACCTAACACCTCTTAAGTCTTACAACTTAATCTTACAAACTTAATCTTAAACTTTTAAGTTTATACTTAACTTAACTTAATCCCTTAAGTTCTTAGGGTCCTAATCATTACCACCCTACCAAAGGTATTCCTCATTACCCATTACCATTCTTAGAATTCAAAATTTCTTTTTTTTTTTAAGTGTTAAGGGTCGACCGACCCACGACCGACCCACCCCTGGGTCGGTCCATTACAGAAACTCTTCCGTCTCTTGAAACTCATCCGACCGACCCAAAGCTAAACCGACCGACCCAAAACCCTCTGGGTCGGTCCTCTGCCGAAACATTTTCCTTCATTAAATCTTGCCCGACCGACCCACCGACCGACCCATCCTTATGGGTCGGTCTATTGCCGAAACATTTCTGCTGGTTAGCAAGGTCCGACCGACCCAGAACTGGGTCGGACCCTGGGTCGGTCCACTACAGATTTTCCTCTTAAATTGCTCTTTCCAATTCCAAACTCTTCCACAAGTGTCCTAATAGGTCCAACACCATCTTGGCACCTTAAACCCACCTTATAACCTCCTTTAAATACCTTAAATCATCCACCAAAATCCACCTTAGTCATTATGCATTTTCCTTGTAATAATGCTACTCTTGTAATGCTTTCCTCTAGGTTTCTAGGTGGTGGTTCATACTTAATGTAACCACTATGCCAATGTTTTCCTCACCACTATAACATCATCATCCCAAGCATCTCTCACTATCTAAAACTCTTCCAAGCATTTACTAAAAGTTCCTTCACAAGCTTAAGCTTCCATACACCAACACCTTATTTCCTTCCTAGTTGTTTACCAACATTTGCCTAAGTTCTAAATACTCAATTACATTCTCTTGATTCCTAAATCCCCCAAGGTAATGCCTAAGTCATTACCACTCATTCCAACACTTTATCTTACCCCTCTTCATCAAGACAATCTCTAAAAAACTTCCTAGTACTTCCTTAGTCATTATATTCCCTTAGAACATATCTTAATCACCTTAAACATCATACCTTCTCCTTAAACTTATGCTCAAGTCTTATATTCCTCATCTCATGATTTTGGTGTGCTCAAAACACTCACCCATCCTCTAATTCCTCCTAGACATCTCCAGATCATTCTAAACCTCAAGAACCCCTTAGTTAACTCATTCCCACTCAAATTCCTTTAATGCTCCTAGTAAACCCTAGGGCAATTAACTCACCACCACCACTTAAACACTTGTTTTCTATTAAAATTTCGCCATAGCTTCTCTAGTATCTTATCATGCCCTAAGCACATTATCTTTCCTCATTCATCCATCTCACACACATCAAGTTCTTTCTCACTATATCTTCTCACCCAAACCAACTCATTCACAACAAACTCAATATATTGCAATAATCTTAA
Source organism: Limonium bicolor (assembly GCA_023374045.1). Taxonomy (NCBI): domain Eukaryota; kingdom Viridiplantae; phylum Streptophyta; class Magnoliopsida; order Caryophyllales; family Plumbaginaceae; genus Limonium; species Limonium bicolor. The sequence continues at coordinate 86,288,991 of CM041779.1, read as the reverse complement.
ATTGCATAGCACTAAGGCTCTTAAATGACATGGCTCTTAGGCCCTTAAATGACTTAAACTTAAGCACTGAATTTCCCACATATATAAGCTTTCAACCTGCAAATACACTCATCAATCTCATAGTAGTTATAATGCTCTTAAAATCCACCACCTTAAACTTATATTACTAACTCATTCTCATTAGCTCCTTAATCACAAGTTCATAAGCTTGTTTAAGTTCTTTTTCTTAGGTTATAAAACCCAATACACAATGTAAGCTCTAAGCTACATTGGTACTTATCTAAAACTCATTCCTTAATCTTAAACCACCATTAGGTAAGCATTTTACCTTGTTTTCTCAAGCTTATCTTAATCTCCTCCTTAGGCCTTCTTCTTGCATAGATCTCGGCCACCACTTAAATTCCCCTTGCCAATGTTCTAACCAATATTCAAGGACTCATATGAGTACTAAACAATGCACTAACCTCAAGGAATAAAAACCTAGGTTAGAAATGTGTTCTAAGGCATAAAAGTGGATGATTACCTTTGAAGTCTCAATGTAGACTTTGGCATTGAATGAAATAGGACATCCACTAGTCCTTGGTGAATAAATCAAGCTAGAACAAGGCATAAAAACAAGGCCCATGAGTAGAAATTTTCGGCCATGTATAAGGAATGATGGAAACATGGTTTTTCTTACATTTTCTTTACCTTAAGAGAATGGAGAAGCTAATGAGCTCTTCAAACTTGATTTTCCTCCATCAATGGAGTTTTCTCATGGCACCAAAATGGAGCTTTGAAAGATTTGGAAAGATAGAAAGGTAGGTCTTGACCTAACTAAGACAAATATGCAATTTGTTTTGGATTTGGAGCTTGGAGTTGTATTTGGCAAGTGATTGAAGATGGAGAACCCATGAATGAAGCTCTCTCGGTTTGGAGCAAAAGAAGAGAAGAAGAAATCGTGTGGAGAAGAGAATGAAGAGAGAGAAGAAGAAAAGGTAGGCTAAGGTAATATATTTGCTTTAATAAAGCAAATAGTAACTTCTTTACTTATCTCTTCTTTTCCTTTCTCATTTGATGACTCATGTGGTGACTCCCCACATAAAAACCGGCCACCCTCTTTAATATAAGGCTAACATGGTCTTTGTTGACCAATTAATTGACTTATATTGATTAAAACTTAAACTAGTCACTAAATAGTTACTATTCACTAATCAAGGCACATAATCGGGAAATTTTTGATTTCCCATTGATTTAGACCTCCTAATGTGATACTAATTAGTACACATGTTGATTAAAGAGTAATGATGGACATTTAGCCACTCAAAACTCAATTCTAAGACAATTTCTCAAAAATGTGCTTTAAGACTTCTTAAAGCACATTTTGTGTTTTAACTTGTTTTCAAGCTTGGTTTTCTTTGCTAATTGATTTAAAATGACCATTAGGATATTACTAAGGTCTTACCAAGATATTTGGGTACTCACCCAAGTCTCTCCAAGCTTAGAGCACGTTTTTGCCCTGATTGCCTTTAAGGCACTTTCTTATGTTTTCCTTGGTTTAAATTGTCTATCAATCTTTCTAAGGCATATTTTAGCCTTAATACATCATGATTTGATGTTTACTTAGCATACTTAGGTTTGGGGTATTTCAAATAATCACAAAAGTACTCCATAAAGTGGTGAAATAAGTCATGCACCAAATAAAATGACGGTGAATAAAGACCTTGAGATAGCACTATTTCACCACTTATCACTAGCCAGTGTAAAAGTTGGGTACTCTATGAAGGAACCGGAATTATTAGTAGTTGGTAACCCTTAAATTTAATTTGGTGGGATAAATAATTAAAAAGGGATAATGGATTTTAAATTAAGGGTGATGGTAATTAGTGTTGGAATTTACTTCCAGGTCAATGATTCGGGAGATCGAGTTTGAGATACAACACCTCTTAGGGCTACGGTAAAAGGTATGTTATTGTGTGATCTGAGTACCCCAGAGGGTCACCTTGGGTTCGGATGTGTGAAAATGTGTGATAAGAAGATATGCCTGTTTATAGCTCTTCGATTATTATGGCATGTGGGATGCTGTGATTTGGATTATTGTATTGCTGGACTTGATATATGCTTGCCAATTGGAATGAGATCATTACCAGACAACTATATAAATTATAAGTAGAGACTGTGGAATAGGTGGTGCCAGAGAAAATAATGATTAATGGATATGTTATCTATACGATATAAATGACTAAGGATTTTTCTTGGGAATGTGGTAGAAAACTACTATTATATGATGAGTAAAATTTGGGATATGATATCAATTGTATAAAGGTCCTAAGAATGTTTCTTAGGCAGTAAGATGTAAGACCTTGTTACGACGAATAAATACTGGATTGTTATTCAAGATGTATGTAAGTTCCTAAGAATGTTTCTTAGGCACTGAGATTGAGATATTAATCATATGGGGGTAGTTATTGATATTGGTGAGAAATTCAAGATGTTCTTGGTTGCGCATTGTGATCACAGAGTGGATTACCAAGATCGGATCTACACAAAGTGTTGAGAATCCAATGAGTCGATTGATCGTTGGTCGGTTCACCCTGTCTGGTGTTTGGCTACTGCCAATAGGTTACCCGCCTTTTAACAGGGAGAACGTGTCATCTTTAACATAGTGCACGTCAAGGTTATGGGATGAGAGTGTATAAGAATAAGATATTATAACAGGTTGAATAATGCAAGAGGTAATGAAATACCCCTAAATTAATTTAAATTAATTTAGGGGATTTCTTTTATTAAAAATTAAATTATTATATGGAATTATGAATATTAAATTATTACATGGAATTGTGAATATTAAAGTATTATATGGAATTGTGAAATTTATTTAGGGGTTTTCTCCTATTTAAACCTAATTATTATATATTATTATATAGTATTATGAATTTAATAATGATTTATAAGTCAATAAATCTTGGGAAAATTTATAAACACTCCAACTATATTGTAAGATTTTAGGAAGTGTTGGAACATTGTTTTGAAACATAAAAGTCAATATAAAATTCTAGAAACCTTAAAGCTTATTAAGCCTTGCTAGAGTTGACTTTTTGAGAATGGTCAAACCAGGCCATGAAACCTATACCAATAAATAGGTTATGGAAAACCATGAAGATCGATAAAAAGAACGTCAAAAACGGATCATCCTAGCCAAAGTTATGCTAGATTGAAGTTTTGAATCAAAATTTGAAGAAGTGCCACGTGTCACTCTGTAATGGGTCGCCCACACTTAGCCGATTTCCTTCCCTGATTTTCGTAACCGATTTCACTTCCTAGCCCTAACTTTAGACGGCTATAACTTTCACATTACTCAATATTTTTCCATGCCGTCTTCACCACTCTCTTCTCCTACAATTCCTCTTTTCAACCATTACTCATAAAAACCCTAGATATATCTGAGTCAACCGGAAAATCGAGCCAAAGTAGCCACCTTGCGAGACTGTTTCCAGAATTCCAGAATTTCCTTCGTTTTCAGGTAACTTGCGTCGATCATAACTTCTTCGTTAATCAACCAAAATTCGATTTCTTTAGCTAGTTGTAAAGATCTCTAATCCCTCTACAACTTTCGTGTTTATGCCCAAGTCTGAATCGCAACCAATTGGGAGATATGGAGGTCTAAAGTTTCGGTCTCACAACAGCACATAAATAACACCGAAACAGAGAGGTAAACTCGTGTTTTGTAACTTCAATATCTTTCTGTATGGTGCGAGTTGGGTTTAGTTCTTGCTACCAATACGTAGATCTACAATTCTTCTTCTTCCAATGAGCCCTTACTCATTATCTAACTAGTTTTGTATTGCTAGTTATAGATCTGCAAAGTTGGCACCACACGAACTGTATCAAGTTCGAGTTTTTTTTCCAGTTTCCGATTTGGAATTCACCAAATTCGCACAATCCGGTGAGTCTCCGATCAAATTTCTCCGTTTTTGCTGTTCGTAATGGTATTTCCGATCTAACCCATGTATCAATTTAGTCAATTACATGTTAGATTAGGAGAATTTGATAGAATTGAGTTCGAATCGAATTCTGTTTCCAGGAAGAACCCTAACTTCGAACTAAATTCGAAACCCACTGAATACCACATTATAATTGGGGAAATTAGCATCATTAGAACCGAAATTTGATTACGAATCCATAGAACAAGAATCATTCTATTTCGTTCTGTAGATTAGGAGATATTGGTAGATTAGTACTCGGCCCCCTTATTGAATTCGCTGAAGAACTCGTAACACAGGGGCCGTCCGATCTTGTTTTAAGAGATTGGACGGCCAAGATTAGATCTGGTGATTATAAGTTATTAAAGTTTCTATAAAAATCCAGTAAATAGTCTTAACTTGTTGGGTTAATTTAAATATCTTCCCGAATGTATTTTGACTTGAAATTTTAACCATAGGTTCCTTATTTAATATAGTTTATTTTGATGTAAATTATTATGGTTTTGGAGTTTTTAAACATAAGTTATGATTTTTACAAGTTACGGGTTTTCTGGAATTATTTGGCTAAATAAAAAGATATTTTTATGAAATAAAAATTTTTATAATATGTCTAAAATGTTATAGTTACTGTATATTAAATTTGGGAATTTTTGGGCACTGGTAAAAGGTTTAAAAAAATTGTGTTTATGAGTTTTTCATAAGAATAACTTATAATATATGGTTTTTAATGTAATAAAAAAATAAAGCGTAGTTGATTAATGAACTTTATAGGTTGGGGAAAATATAATAAGACTAATTAACATTTAATACAGTATGTTTATTAATATTTTGGGTATTAACTTTAAGTGAAGTGAAAAAAAAATTGTTACATATATTTATATATATTTATATGAGTGAAATAAAATAGAAACTTATATTAAATCAAGGAATTTAACTAAACTACATTTTATTTATTATATAATATGGAAGCTAATATGTTTAACTAAAACTAAGGGAAATATTTTATTTTATAAACCATAAATCAGTTGTGGATATGTCTAAAAGATATTACATATAATTAAATACAATAGAATTTCTTAAAGAATGTTCTGGATAAATCTTAATGTATGTAGATATATATATTTAATATATATAAATACAATAAAAATAGATAAAGGAAATAACATTCCTTGTGATAGTAATATGAAGGAATTAATAAGTTAAAAAAAACCTCTGCATAATACTAATAGAAGAATATTATATGAGGTGGTATTAAATTATAGTTATGTATTAGGCTTAAGAGTTACCTTTGAATTTCCAAGGTTTATATGTAAACCATATTAAAATACATGTATAGTAATATTTGTCAATGATCAGAATGTAAATCTAAAATTGGGATTAAGTAATTAATAAGTTAAAACTTAGGAAAAATTGTGATTACATAAAATGTTGTACAAATAGATCTTATTCTATAATTAATGATAAACAAATGTAATACGTTTACATCTAAATGTTCTTAATATATAAACCATAATAAAATAAGTAAAATGCTTTTACATCTAAGTGTGAGGGGGATTAGTAAGTCTAGATTTAATCATTTCTTAACATTTATGATAGTGAAATATAACTTAATGTTTTAAGATTGAATCATTAGAAGGATTATGATATAATCTATATTAAACGATGATTTGGAAATTAATCTAAATAATAATCCTTACGTTCTTAGAATTTGATAAGCCATATAAAATACATTTAATACCAATGTTCAGGATGTGAGTTTATAATTAAGTAATGTATTTAGTAGTTAGAATTTATAAGAAGGTTTATAAATAGAAATTAGATACTTAAAATCTTTAAACCTTTAATTAGATGAAACTAGGTTACGTAAGAGATTATATTGATTTACCTTTTTGACACTGGAAATATTAATGTGTCATTTGAATATAAGGTATGGGGATTTTCAGAACAGATTATCTTGATACATAATTAACAATTTCACTTATGAATCGGAATTTAGTTCTTAGATAGATTTTACCTTATGTCGAGATATAATGTTTATCCTAAAATACAATAAAGGAAATTAATTTATTAAGTTATTCCTTTGAAACCTTTGGTCTTGTAAGTAATATAAAATGTATAAGACATAAGTTTATTAAAATTTAGTACAAAAGGATTATACATACTCTATGGAGAGAATGTGTGTAAAAATCAAATACTTGGGAAATTAAAATGTAAGTAAGGATACATAAAAAGGGTTATCTTAAAACACCTTATTATATAGGTAATAATTAAGCGAATAATATACTTTGTGGATACTAAGTAAAAGAGTTGGAAAGGTTTGAGTTAATTAAATATAGTTGTTTCGGGATGAAGAGTAATTGAACATCTTAAGACAAGATAATTAAATGTTTATAATATTAAGTCATTCTAAAGTAAAGATAAAATAATTGAGTCTAGTAGTTGTCTCTAAATTCTAAGATCAATGAAGTTGTAATGAAATGCATCTTCGACACTATGATTTCGATATACGGGATGTAGATCTTAATTAAGTTAAGGGGGAAGACTTAGTTATAATGGATTATCTAGTAGATATTGATAAAGATACATAGTCAATAAATTGTGAAATAACAGTATAGTATTCTAATAAACCCATCGTTGGTCATAACACGATGTATGTCCTAAAGTAAGAATAAAAGTATTGAGCTTAAGAATTGTTATTGAAATTCTAAGATTGATTGAATAACGTATAATGCACTTATGTTATAAAGGTCTTTAATGTGAGAGTTATGGTTAGGTATGGGTAAAGTGGATAAGGGTGGAACAATTAACAAGTGTTAATAAAATACATTCCTTGGTCTTACAACCTTGAGTTATACAACATTCTAAGACAAGTCAAAGGTTATTCTTAGCATTTAAGTGAGGGCTTAAAGGACAATTGAGACTTAGAAATAACAGTGAGGAGTTTATTTAAGTTTAACGTGGGCTACAAGTGATTGATGATAGACTACCTTTAATATTCTTCAGAGTACTGTTGATTGTTTGCGCAAGTAGATTAGAACTGCTACAACGTTACCCAGGTACGATTTCTCGTACTCAGCTTGTTGTGTTTTGGACCTTATGGAATGTTTTGTACGATTTCTCGTACTCGATACTTTTGCTGATGGACTTTATGGAATGTTTGGAACACCAACTGATCTTGAATGGATTTCAAAAGGAAACTGTTTGGGTGACTAACTGAGCTTGCTGTGACTAACTGAGCCAGTATGTGAAACTTCCTTGGTTATTGGTTCCTCCTATCTAGTTGTTTCACTAGATATTAACTGCCTAGGGTTTACGCTTCTGCACTCTGTAGGACTGAGTATTTGGTATTGCTCTGGTGTAGTTAATGATCTAGTGGGGTAACTGGGAATATAGGAAAGTATCTGGTATTGGTAAATTCTTCCTTTGGACTATGGGTATTGTTTCATCCATGAGTCGAGTTTGATCAGCCTAATTGGGAATGGAATCTTTCTATTGGGTATTATTGTTGAGGGTTTACGCCTCTGCACTCTGTAGGACTGAGTGTTTTGGTATTACTCTTGTGCAGTTAATAATCTAATGGGAATATGGGAAATGTTAATCTTGGTACTGAGTATGGATTATTTATATTAAGTGGTGCACACACTTTTCACCGATGACTGAGAACGGGTCGGTGGCAGCGGAGGTCTGCTATACCTCGCCCTTTGTGGCAACTGACAGCGGAGGTCTGTTTACCTCGCCCTTTGTGGCAACTGACAGCGGAGGTCTGTTACCTCGCCCTTGTGGCAACTGACTGGCGGTGGGGGCCATCTCTTCCAATTGGTTTATTCCACTCTTGAGTATATTTGGTCTATGGGAATCATCTTCTGAAATGGTGGAGACATAAACTGTCTACCACGGGTTATGGATATTAATGTCACTCCTAGTCCTTTGTGACTACTTAAGTCTTCCTCTTCTTAACCAGATTTGGTTCTAACATCAACAATGGATGCTTACTAACTATGTGGTGTGACTACTTAAGTGGATGACTTGTTTTGGAAGTTCTCTATCTCTATCTTTGTCTTGTTTCCTTTCCTCTCTTTAACTTGATTGTTTGGAAGTGCTTTATCTCTGTTTTACTTTTAAGAGTTGTTGTTCATGTTACTGTTTATTTTGAAGAGTTATGTTTTATAAGTTTGTTTTTTGGAGAATTGTACCAGTTCCATTCCAGGGAACTGACCCGCCCCTTTTGGGGTGGGCTGCTTGGTTTCATCTTGCAGGTACGAATTGATTTACAGGTGGCCACGAAGAGAATGAGCGTTTGGGATGGGACTAGGTTTTGTGGAGAGTTAATGTGTTTAATTTCTATTATGTTTGTGTTAAGTTTTTCTCGAGTTCAGACCGTAGCTTTTGTAGATTGTAAGTTGTAATTGGTGAGGTTTGGTGCCGGGTATTTGGAACCCGATGGTCTGTAATCGCCTTAGAGTTTTATTTCCGCTGTATTTATGGTTAATAGGGGCGTTACAGGTAACACATGGAAGTTGAGCAAGACTCACAATTTATAATGATTGTTAAGGATGCCTTGATGGTTGGAACTTAAAGTCAAACTAATTATGATATGTATGATTACGGAATGACTTTTATTCTTGAACTTATGATTGTGGATGATTTATTATGTGGATGATATGTTAAGTATGAAGAATAGTGATTGTTCTGGTTATGGTTATGTTGAATCCTTGGAAATTGGAATATTATAATTTGGATTGCATGTTAACTTCGACCAATTAGCCTAAGGTTGGTTTGAAGGTGTATGAGGGTTGCATGTTAGCATACCCAGCAGTTGGGCTAATCCTTCCAACACATGTTTACAGGTGCGTAGATGAAGACTCATGACCGGAGAGTGGGTATCGAGTAGACATTTGTATAGCACTTTTGGTAATTACTTTTGGTGTATGGCCATTGTAGATTAGAATGTATTTTTCTCAGAGGGTTGGTAAAAGTTGTACATTGGTGAATATGATGTAAAACCCTATCTCGGTCATGCTTAGCGTTCCAGGTGTAGTTTGGTAGCGTTGTTTTGCGCACATGGGGGTGCGTAACAACGGTAACACTCATTTTGGTTGGTTGGTTGGTTGGTTGGTTTGAGGTTGATTTCCGATGCTAATTAATTTTAACTGTTCTGTCTATTGAGGTATTATGGTTTAAGACAAGTTATGAGTTAAGGGTGTTACATAGCCCCTCCTTCTTTCCAATTCAAACAAGAAAAGGTTTTTACTCACGCTTTGGCCTTGACTTCTCCATGCAATTGCTAAGCCTTGTCAAACGTGCCTTACAGGGCCTTGATATCTGTAAATTGGGAAGAGATGAGCTTACCTAGGATGTAGTGCTCAAACTGTGGGTTATCCTTGGCTTCCAATAGATCATCCAAGCTTATAGATAGATCTTCCCTCGTAAGCGATAAATTAGCAATCGAGATGCAATCTCATCCTTCTGATCCTCCATTTTTATAGGATAGCCATTGCTAAGGAATGCGAGATGTTGCAGGACAAGAAGTGAGGAAGAAATGTGGAAAGATAAAAAGTGAAGAACAAGTAGGTGAGGAAAAGAGTATAAGGAGTGAACGGGAGTGCAACGAACCACATGCAGAACCTTATGATGAACATTTGTGTTCCCAAGAAAAACTTTGGGTATATCGCCGGACTTGGTGCTCAAGAAACCAAGAGGAGGTACAGAGATTGGCTGAAAAAGAGAATTTGTCTAATACTAACACCGCAGAGTAATTGTTAAAACCTAATACAAGTTGCTCACATTCGCTGCACTTCTTCATCATGGGATGGGATTTAATATTGTTCAAATTTTTCCGCGCTCTTTGTTTGAGCTTTTTTTATGGAATGTCATTAGTATATGCAATAGTGTATGTCACCCATATAATTTTCTAAGTAATCTTATTGTACGGGTATTATTGAAATCATTATATCTCTACAACATTAGAGATGCAAATGTATAATGTCAATAGGGGTAATATTAATGTTACCCTGAAACGTGGAATCTACTGTAGCAATATATATTAGTTCTCCTCTTGATCAGATAAAAGAGGACAAATTTATGATTCGCCTCTGCTGTTATGGTCTAAAGGACCAATGGCGACAATTTTCATGCATGTTTTATATAACTTTGCAACGCAGACGTCCAAAATAATCGCCTCCTTGTTCATCTTGTGAAACACAATTCCGAGATTTCAACAAAATTCTGCAACATCCGTAAGGGTAACAGCATGTATGAGGATCATTGTTCTCTTTCTTTTCTTTACAATTATAGTTAGTCTCTTGCTATTCAGTACTCGAGTTGCACCAATATTTTCAATTCTGACCATCGTTGCACAAGCCTTGATTTGACAAAAGTTGGAGCGACCCCCTGAAGCCTGTAATTCACTGATCAACTACACACAGAAATTTTCACATTTACCCCTTCCAAGCTAGTAAAAAAAATTACTTGATAAGATTTAATTACAGGATGTCGTAGCTCAACCCGAATAGCAGCATAGCTTGTGATACACCTAAACAACATATTCTTTAACCAAACAAGAAGCCAGCACCACGAAAACACACCAGAAACTCTCCCCTCTTTTCTGACCCTTACCCCAAAAACTTGATACGGAGACCGGAAAACCATTCCATAGTGGAACCTGCCAAAAGTTTGAATCCCATAACAAATCTGAAATGAAACACCAACTAAAATTTACACTACCCTGCACTCTCAGCTTCAGGCACCCATGCTGAAAGAAAGGAAGATCTTGATTTGTCTGTCATAACATGATTAAACAACGATGAGGAAACGCACAAAAAGTGGGATTATTTATCAGGCAGAAAAGGGAAAAGATGCAATAATCTTACCGGGTGATACAAATCTAATCAACATCCACAACCCCAACATCCTTGTTCATGCGCTGTAATGTTAGAAGAAAAACAGAGAGAGTGCGTTTGGTTCATATCAAGAAAATGCTGAATCTGAAGACAAACAAAACTGATGCATAAAGATACGAGATTTCATAAAATAGACGAGTGTGTTATACTTTATTACTCAAGAAGCAGTGTAAATACAGATAATCGGGCATTAAGCCCACAAATCTAGGAATAGAAGAAAACAGCAACCTGTATTTGCTCTTGAACTTGCTTGAGAACAGTTTCACTCAAAGCCCTTTCAGCAAGCTCATACATGAAAACCGTGCCTTCTGGACCACTAACCTTTTCCTTCTGCAAAAACCTTCATTCACAAAAAGGGCAGCAGCAAACATGAAGACCAGTCAGCCGACGCACTAAACCTCATACCAGATGGACAAACATATGTGATAAAACCAACCGTTGCTGAACGACTGCCTCAAATGCCTGCTTGACATTTCCAAATTGAGGATGTCCTCATCCTTTTCATCAATGCCAATCCTCCTCAAGTGATGCCAAATGTTGTCTGCAAAAAAAAAAAACCAAAAAAAAAACATCAAGCGAACATTTACGAACATGACAACATAAACAATCCAAATTCTCTAACCCTAGAATAACCACCGGGAATATTTGATGGCAGAAACACGATTAATACAATATTGTCCTTGGAAACAGATAACCAAAACCATGAAACACTGACCTTCCGATATTTTGCCTCCGGAAAGGTGTACGAGACTCAGCACTACAAAAGTAAAAGCAGTTTGGTGCGCACTGCCTTCACTCTGAACATATTTTCGATATATGTCAGCAGGAAGCATGCTTGTGACGATATAGGATCTTGCATCTGCACTACCTGCAAGAATTGATATGTGGACCCGTAAATTGTGATTATACCAAGTACACAGCAGATTCAAAATACGTGCAATTCATTACATAGCATTTCATGTGGGAAAACAGAAGGCTTTTGTTCAATATTATTTACAGAAGAGTTTAACTATTGCCAAAAGTCTGGATTCCAACATGTAACTGACTATGACCCATTGTAGGAAACACCTAAACAACAAACTCTCTGGTCTTAGAGCACTTCAGATAGAAAAGTATATTCAGTGATGATGATATCAGGCCTTAAAACCTTATGCAGAGATCCGAATGTTGTATGTAAGTATAAACCCAGGGGAATATCAGCAATAATGGGGACATCTGTTCATCTAGGGAGGAGAGTTGGTACAAGCAAATGAATGTTTATTTACAGTAACAGAATAGGTTAAGATCATATTTAGAGAATGAATACAGTATCAAAGAATAGCCAATCACAATATTCATTCTTCACACATCAGCCCATTTCTAAGGACTAAAACCTAAAATACAAGAGTCGATGGAAGGCCCAGAAGATGCAACATCTTGTTAACCAGAGAAAACACACATTAACCTAGGAGATTCAACAGTCATGCACTCTACATTAGCAATTACAATGGCAGATATATTACAAAATTTAAAAACAACAATATTTCAATCTACATTAAAGTTATACAGGTCTGGGTAAGTTGCCAATGGATTTGGAATACTCTCAATATCAATCAATATACCACTTCCATGGCACAACATGCATCCTTTCAAGTTTAGTGCAGACTACTTAAGTATATTTATCAATGACTCAAGTATCCATAGTTAAAATAGTTGGACTTCCTTTATACATTCTTAATTAATAATATAATGAAAACAAAGGAAATACAATGGCATTACAATGGAACTATGGAATAACCCTTAGATAATAAGTAATCTTCAAAATGGAACTTATTATGAAGGAACAGAAGGAACTCAACATTAAAACTGCAAATCTAGAGACATAGGTAACATAAATATAGCAGATTGATTCCTACCTAGCTGCGATGAACGAAGTTGATTAATTGTGACACGAGAGCGTTGAAGCTCCGTCACCTCATAGCCAAAATAGCAGTAATCCTGTCCATTGCCTCTTTAATTATGAGTGCAGGAAGGGTTCTTTGCCTATAATTCTTAGTCACAATTTGAGTCAGCTCCTCCCTCTTAATCGGACATCCTGAACTCTGATGAGTCTTGAATAGAATATAGCGAATAACTTCAGCAACAAGTTTGTCTTTTTCCTGCACCCAAAGTATTCTCTTTGTATTAAGTTGGTAGGTCTGAAGATGTAGATAGTAATAGAGAAAGGGTCAAACACCTCAACAGATACATCCAGTTGAGCATACTCTTCATTTGTAACCGCCATTCCTGGGGTAAAACAAAGAAGACATTTTTATCATTATACAGTAGAATGATATACAAACATAGTCAAGCCATATGCAAAATATAAAACACATAATTATTACAAAACCTCGAGAGATAAGTCCAGTTGAGCCAAACCTCATACATAATGTTTTAAAAAGCATATAAACACAATATTATTCATAATATATATGTTGTAAGTATCCATTATACATGTACACACTTGTTTTTTTATAAATACATGTACACACTTGTAACATGTAATATTATGAATAATTATGTGTTTGTATGTTTATGTATACTAATACATGAGTTGAGTTGTTTTTTTCCAATATTGTTTCAACGTTAAAAGTTAAGCATTAATAGATCATTTTCCTGTAAACTCAAATAAAATATTTTAATCATAATATCAGTAAATCAAATTAAACTTTTAAAATAAAAAACCAAAATAGTTATAACTATCAAATTTTCAATTATTGATAAACAGTATTGAAAAAGGAATTTGACATGAAAAAGGAAAGGTTAGAAAGGAATACCACTATTGATATGTAAGCCAAGAATTTTTGTGCATGAAGAACCGTTCATGAGGATTCACTGAATGGAAGATAATCAAAGGCTGCCTAAACTATTCTGAAGAGTAGGAGGCTATGACAGGTTAACTCTATGTTTTTAAAAAATCTATGATTATCCTGCTCGTACTCTTTCTCTGCCCAAAGTTTATGATATACTAACAACTAATATGAAACCAGTAGAGAATGAAAAAACTTAGTACTCAATGCATTCATTAAGAGCAGAGGCATCTACTAATAAATCCAACAGTTACCAAGCATTATCGAGTGCCAAGAACAGAAGCCAAATGACATGCTCAATGATTTAATTGATTTCCCATTCTTTTCTGTTAGCATATACCGTTTTCAGTTGACAAATAGTTCATCATGCCACCTCAATCCAGCTTCCCACATCAAAAACATTGCAGAAGACAAGCAGATTGTGTAGAAGAAACAAAAAAGACTATCAAGATTCTTACTAGATGTAGGCCAATGCTACTCAAACAATAAGATCATCAAATCCCCAAATGTAAAGACATTTAAATTAGACCATCTAGGTGCGTGAGTGGATTTACATATATTCAATAAATATCAATATCTACTACTATAAATGTAGTAGTACATGTTAGGGGTGGCAAAACCGTTTCGCGGGTCGTGTTAGGCTAATCCCAAACCCGACCCATTTATTAAACGAGTTGACCGTTCCCAACCCATTTAATTAATCGTGTTCCAAATATGAAACTCAAACCCAACCCATTTATTAACGGGTTGACCCGTCCAACCCAATTAATTAATCGTATCCAATTTGAAACTCAAATCCTTTTTTTAAACTGAAACATAACCTGTTTAGTATATATAAGAAAATAATTTGATTAATTAACATTAGTTTTGTCATTCTATGATATTATTACCTTTACTTCATATTAAAATGCTTCGATTTTAATATTGCATATCTTATTAATATTAAAATTTGATCAAATAATTAATCTATAATATTATGTTTATTTAATATACATTACTTAAACAGATTAACAGGTTACACATGTTAAACCCAAACCCGACACAGTTAGTAAACGAATCGTGTTCGGGTTGACACATTTATTTAATCGTATCAAATGTTAAAACCAAACCCGCTAACTTCGTGTCGGGTTGGTCAAAGGGTCGTGTTGAGATTGTCACCCCTAGTACATGTGCATTCCAGTATTAATTATTTTGATAGATAATTCCTCTCTTGTATGTTAGTGGTTAATCATATGGCACGGCATATTAATTTGATTGATCAATTAAGGGTAAAACGAGGTAATAATACTTCGGCAGATTTTCCCTTTGGGAACGAACCGACGAAGGATATTCAAAATGTAATAGCAACAAGATGAAGGAGGTGGTTAAATTATGCAATCGTAAATTATGCTCCTGGTCACCAGACGAATATCCCTGACCAACAACAGCACGGAGGAGTAATCGAGCAAGATGCAAGGCACGACAAGGAGGACTGGTCCGACTAGACTTGAGGAGCACGACAAGAGGAAGATTCAATCGGGGTAGAGACAGAGTTGAGAGTTGTGTGTGTATGTGTGAGTTAATTTTTTAGGGTTATATAGTATACAGTGGGGCGCCGTGGTGAGACTGAGAAGACTGATGAGGAGATCCGAGAAAGAGAGAGGTTAAGTGAGGAGACAGCTCAGGAGTCATACGAGGGTTATGCGCGCGGAGCCGGACTGGCTTATTTAGAATATATATATGAGTTATATAATTTGGTGTTTGGTTAACCTAACTTTTCACCATGTAACCGAAAATCGACCGAACAAATTCGGTTATAACTAAATTACAAAATCGGATAAAAAATTTTGGTTAAAAATAACCAAAATATTTCGGTTTTCGAGTATAACCAAATTAACCAAACCTAATAGACAACCCTATGTAGAGGAAGAGATGATCGATGTTTCTGTGTGGTAGATGTGAGAATCTAACACATTTCGATCAATGTGCTAAAGTGGAAAGTTACGGGAGACCTCATGTTTCTAGGAACCGAAAATCAGGGACCAAACGCAAAGAAGTTTTATTAGCAGGTTTATTGAATTTTGCAAAAGGAAGAGAAGAATGTTGCAACCTGTGGTCTACTTATAAGTTAAGTGGTTTACGAGAAATAAAGTTACGAACGAAGAGTCATTTCTTTGCGATCGAGATAGAAGCAAGCTTAGAGCTTCGAGGGTGTTGCATGTGACGACTACCACCAAAAACCAAGGATGGAAGAGTGCATGTGAAGCTCTAAGCTTGCTCCTATCTCGATCGCAAAGAAATGACTCTTCCGTTCATACTTTATTTCTCGTAAATCACATAACTTATAAATAGACCACCAGGATTGCAACATTCTTCTCTCTCTTTTTTGCGAAATTCATAAACCTGTTAATAAAATTTCTTGCGTGTTCCTGATTTTCGATTCTTGAACATGAGGTCTCCAGTAACTTTTCCACTTTAGGACATGATCAAAATTTGTTAGATTCTCACATCTACCACACAAAAACATCGATCATCACTTCCTCTACATAGGGTTTGTCCATTAGGTTTGGTTAATTTGATTATACCCGAAAACGGAAATAATTTGGATTATTTTTAACCAAAAATTTTATCCAATTTTAGTAATTCAAATTTTTCGGTTATAATCGAATCTTTCTCAGTTTGGTTTTCGATTACATGTGTGAAAAGTTCAGTTAACCGAAAAACCAAATTATATAACACATATATATTCTAACTAAGCCGGTTTGACTCCACAATGCATAACCCTCATTTGACTCCTGAGTTGTCTCCTCACTTAACCTCTCTCTTTCTCGACTCTCATCACTCTTCTCAGTTCTCGCCGCGGCGCCCCACTCTACTACCGCATAACCCCAAAAATTTAACTCACACATACACACACAACTCTACTCTATCTCTACCCGTTGAATCTTCCTCTTGTCGTGCTCCTCAAGTCCAATTGGACCAGTCCTCCTTGTCGTGTCTTGCATCTAGCTCGATTACTCCTCCGTGTTATTGTTGGTCCGGGATATCCCTCTCGTATCAAAACCTAAAAACGGAAAGAAGAAGGCAATAGGACACTATCGAAGTTGAAACGTCACTGGTCTCCGGAAAGTTTCACCCGAGGCTATCGCATTCCTTTTCTGACCAAAAAAAAAACCCTGAGCGCAAACTCTGGTTAGAGCGAGAGCGTCAGGAGAAGAGACATGGCATATATTGCATGCGGAATGAAAAGGCAAGGTAGGTCTTACATATTATAGTTTAGTCTAGTCAAAGAGATCCAAAGTCGATCCAAAGTCTTCATGCATATTTATGATTGCATAATTTAACCCGCTCTCCTTCATCTTGTTGCTATTACGTTTTGAATATCCTTCGTCAATTCGTCCCCAAAGGGAAATCTACCAAAGTAATAATTACCTGGTTTTACCCTCAATTGATCAATCAAATTAATATGCCGTGCCATATGATTAACCACTAACGTACAAGAGGAATTATCTATCAAAATAATTATACTGGAATGCACATGTACATACTACATACATACTAGTAGATATTGATATTTATAGAATATATGTAAATCTATCGAGCACCTAGACGATCTAACTTAAATGTCTTTACCTTTGGGGATTTGATGATCTTATTGTTTGAGTAGCATTGGACTACATCTAGCAAGAATCTTGATAGTCTTTTTTGCTCCTTCTACACAATCTGCTTGGTATTCTACAATGTTTTTGATGTGGGAAGCTGGATTGAGGTGACATGATGAACTATTTGTCAACTGAAAGTGTTGAACCCGTATCCGCTAACTGAAGAGAATGGGAAATCAATTAAATCATTAAGCATGTCATTTGACTTCTGTTGTTGGCACTCGATAATGCTTGGTAACTGTTGGATTTATTAGTAGATGACACTATTCTTAACGAATGCATTGAGTACTAAGTTTTTTTTCATTCCCTGCTGGTTTCATATTAGTTGTTAGTATCATTAAAAACTTTGGGTAGAAAGAGTACGAGCAAAAGTCATCGATTGAATAGAAACTTAGGAATAACATAAGTGTTGTCTATCTTGTGTTTGATTACATACTCAAACGAGTGTTTCATTTGATGTAGATTTGTTGCTGCTGTCGTGAATGGAACATTCATTTTTCTTGCTGGTCGTGTGGCTCATATGTTGCTCCTTCATATAAATTGGACCTAACTGGGTTTTGATCATTTAGCTTGTTGACTTGGCATTTTTGACCCAGTAACCTTGGGTCTATTGTTGGATTTAGGAATGAACAGAGCAGAGGATCGCTTCCAAATATCTGATCGACTACTAACCTTCCCTTCAGTTAGTTAGACAGCTTTAGGTATTTTTCAGAGTGTCTCCTCATATGCAAGTCCTTAGCATTTTCTTATTAAGGGTGACCTCTAATTCATCATTTAAAGCCTTCTTATGTTCAATCCATCTCCAATTTTCACATTTCCTACTTCTCCTCAGATGATGCATCTCTACCCTAAACAAGGACGTTGAATCGTTTTACAAGGTTATTTCATAACATCCTTCTCTCTCTACTCTACCGCTTTGTTCATACATGAAAAGGATGATCCAATATAATAAATTATTAATGGTATGTGGGTGAATGTTGTTGGACAACTCATTTGATCAACCATACGCTTGCCTTTGGGGTAATCATATACTACAACAATTATAAGATACTACACCTGATCTCCCTTGGTAAAGTAGCGCCTAGATATGTGTTCACTCTTCACGTCCTCGACTTACTATGTCTGGCCTTGTTTGGACAGTCTTAATCTCTTCCCTTTATTCACCTGATATGATCCCATTTCATGATCCAATTCATTCTTTGATTGGGTACTTTCAAAACTTCAAAAATATTTGCTGGCATCATTTGAACTCCCGAGTCTTAGAACTTTTCATTCTCTCTCTCCCCGAGTTTTATGTTTTAACTTACAAATCTGTTTTTACATGTGTTTTCATTGTTGCGAACATTTGCCTTTGCCCAATTTCAAAACATAGAGTTAACCTGTTCATAGCCTCCTACTCTTCAGTATAGTTTAGGCAGCCTCTGATTATCTTCCATTCAGTGAATCCTCGTGAACGGTTCTTCATGCACAAATTCTTGGCTTGCATATCAAAAGTGGAATTCCTATTCTAACCTTTCCTTTTTAATGTCAAGTTCTTTTTCTTCTCTTGAACTCTTGAATCCCATCCCCTCACAAACCAGTGTTTTTTTTTATAAGTATTGGCCAGATAGCCTACAATATTCGGAAGTTTAGTAGCTTGTTTACATGCATACACCCTTACAGACGTTTGCTACTGACCAAACCTTGTGTTAGAGCATTACAAAATACCCAAGTACCTAGAGATAGGATAAGATACAAACCAGTGTTTTTTTAATCTTGCTATTTGTTCTGTTTATCAATATTTGAAAATTTGACAGTTATAACCATTTTGGTTTTTTATTTTAAAATTTTGATTTGATTTACTGATATATGATGATTAAAATATTTTATTTGAGTTTACAAGAAATGATCTATTAATGCTTTAACTTTTAACGTCAAAACAGTTGAAAAAAAAAACAACACAACTCATGTATTAGGATGCATAAACTTACAAACACATGATTATTTTCATCAGGTACCACAACATCATATTTTTCCAAGGAATCCATCTATATTGATGACAAAATATGTAAATTCAAAGATACTATAATCTAGACAATCTACACAAACATAATAGTAGCAAAAGAAATAAAACAGCCTCATAATATTCACTTTGAAGACAATTCAAATATATAGCTTGAAGGCAATTAATCTTTCTCTCTCGTTTCCTTTTCAGACAGTAACAAGTTACTTTGAAGGCAATTAGACTGTACATATATAGCTTACAGGTTTCCGGGAAATACTAAAATTCAAAGATAATGAAAATCACTAATCAGGATGATCTGAACAGCTTAGGTAGTAAATGATGAAGCTAATTACCCCAGGGGAAGAGACTCCTGTGTGAACTAAAGCAAGATGTCACTCACATTGGCACAAACTATAAATATCTCCAATCAGCAGCACCCTTTTTACAGTGTGCATGTTCACATATGTAGTAAGTAGTAGTATATTTGATTGAGCTTTTGGTGGTAAGTTGAATATTATACGGGAAGCAACATGGTAGCAGTGGCAAGTCTTTTTAGATAATGGGGTGGGATATCCTTTTAGCTCTTTTTACATAAGCACACTGACTGACACATGTCCTAAACAATATTATCACCTTCATCAAAGTCAGCAAAGTTTCCTCCTCTGATTAAACTACTATGGAGTAGTAAATGTATTAGCTAGCTGGATAGAACTATAGGAGTATATATTAATGTGAAACCATGACATTCATGTTCAATACTCCAAAATAATTAAGAAATGAAAGTGGAAAGCTACAGCGAAACTACTATGAAGTTATCAGCAGCAGAAACATGTGCAAGAAATTATAAAATCTCCCCAAACCCAGAGTAGTTTAGTGCGGAATCAAACCATCGCTTCATACTACCCAGATGAATGAACAAATCTGGAAGAAGATCTAAAAGGAGAGAATCGAAACCAGAGAAATCGAAACAAGAGAAAATCGAAACAGAGAGGTTCGAAACTTGCACAAATAAAATACTTGAAACAGAAATACAAGAGAAAGAAAGCTCACCTGAATTTGATGGAGGTGATTGATTCACTCTGTTTCGCCAAGGATGTGAACTAGCAGAAGAGGAAATCCGTCATTGTTGCTGGCTTTGCGGGGCGGTGAGTAGAGTTTAGGGTTGTTTCGGTGACGAGAGTCGAGAGATACACTAGAATCGGTGAGGTGTGTTCTTTTTTTTTTTTTTGAAAGAAACTATAGAACATTCCATTAACTTGAGTGCATAATCGTTTAATACAAGCCGGTAAAGGTTGTTGCCAAAAAAACTCCCCACTGTTACCCCTCACTAAGTTTTTTTTTTTTGATATAAACTATCGCATCTGATATATATTACCCATTAAGTACTATCGTTTACCACGTTACAGACACAATCGTTAACCAAATTACAGATACAAAACGAAACGAGGTGTGGGGGTTGTGCCCAGTTTACCCCACAAGCAAGCGCAACAGCAGGGGGTAAATCCCCCTTTTCCAAATCTTCCAAGTAGTACTGACATTAAAGAGTTTAATAGCTAGGAAAGCAGGAAATTGTTTAAAAGTAGCATTATATTCATAGAACTGGACTTGAGACATGAGTCTGAGAGTGATAGCTAAGTCTGGGTAGATGGTGTTTGCCATATGGATTTCTTCCTTCACATTATTGCAGATCTTCCTTGTTTGCCTTTGGTTCAGTTGGATGTGTATTTTGGTGAAACCTTCTCCTCTTGCCAGTTTGATCCCTTCAGTAATAGCCTCAATCTCCATCTCATGTTCTTTTTTTGGAGAAGTTTGGATGTTAAAGGTCATTCTCGGACAGTTGTCATGATCAATGAGAAGCCCTCTTGAAATTGTTGTTGTCCTTTCTTCCTGTGACTGAGGTTACAAGTAAGATCTCATCTTGTACTAGAGTAACATATTATCACACATTCTACTTCCTTCATTACAATTCAGTTTTGTTTCGTAACTAGCTGTAAAGGCTATATTAGAATCAATACAACTCATGACGCTAAGTGAGGATTATGTTAGTTTGATTTTTCCCATCATAGATCGCCACATATGATTAGCCACTTGGAGATCTTCCTGGTTGTCCAGATCTTAGCTTTCTGAATGAGTCACTTGCATGGCTCCTCTATTATACTGAGGGAGATCTGTCAGATCATAAATCTTCTCCCAATGACTTCTACTGGTCCAACATAGAAAAATGGCATGAATGTTCGTGTCCAGGTTCCCACAGAATGAGCATTTACTGACCCACTGATAAGTGTCCAAATGAGCATGTTTTATGGGTGTATTTCATATATTATATTAGCAACTTTTTTCTTTGCTTTTCTTGCTCATTTCTCCACTTTGGTTAGTTTTCCTCTAGTTTATGTTTTATTGATTATCTTACAGATTTATTGGTTAAACATGAGGAAAACCAAGCTAGGAGCAAAGTAGACGAAGAGACGAACGCGTAGGCGCAAACAGGTCGAGAAACGGAGTCCAAACGAAGAATCTAGAGCCGGTCAAAGTTCAAAAAAGAAAACGAGACAAATACACACGTCCGGGTCACGTCCGGGGATAAAAGGCCGGACGTGACACGGATCGATGTGTTAAAGACATCCGTGTCACGTCCGCTCAAATTTGGCCGGACAAGAAACAAGGGAGTCCGTGGAAGTTTGGCCGGACAAGAAACAAGGGAGTCCGTGGAAGTTTGGCCGGACAGAGGGCGGACAAGGGACACCATGTCCGTGGAAGTTTGGCCGGACGAGGGCGGACAAGGGACAACATGTCCGTGGTCTGTCCGCGGAATAAAGGTCGGACAACACTGATGCTGCGCTAGAGATGTCCGATGAAATAAGGCCGGACAAGAGATAGAGACGTCTGGGGATTTAAACAAGGACGCGTCTAAATGCAACCCAGATCCTCACGGGCCGACCGTCTTCCCCATTTTTCTTACGGCGCCTGCAAACACATCTATCTACTCCATCACCAATATCAGGCGTCGGCACTCCTTAATTTCCTCACGCGGTGTTCCAGTTCTGTCTTCTTCCTCTTCCTTTCTTCTATATAAACACACTGCACCTTCAACCAAAGAAACATACGTTCGACCCCCAGAACTCAACACTCCAAATCACTCATTCCACATACAAATTCCTACGTACACTCTCCACTCTTCGTTCTCTTCATTTCTCCATTCATCATCCACACCTCCGCAACACCGCATTATTATTACGTCCAACCTCTGACTGACATATTACCAGTTAATATGTTAGGCTAAGGAGGATTTACTCCGGGGGAGGTTTAATTATAGTTTGTTTAGTTATGTAATCTATATTTCTACCGGTTAAAATAATACAGTTTGTTACGATTAAAGTTTATCTCTCGCCTTTTTAATAAATTTCTTGAATTTATTAAAATGCTTTACAAAGTCTATTATGATCAGATCAGTGACCAATAGACAGGTTAATTAAGCCGTAATCTGGAGAAAGCTTATTATGATTTAATAAGTTAGTATTTTCAGACGCAAATAATTCCTCGCACTTAATTCCGTTTACATGTGTTTGCTCGAATCTAGAATAGACCGAGCATTTTCTGGTAAACGAGTCCTTTTGAGTCTATGATTTAGTCCTTAAGATAATAACAGGATTTTTGCCAAACTATTATAATAAACCGGTAGAGATAGCATAATTAATCAGATTATATAAACCTGAACCCGGAGTCCCGTTTAATTTATCTTCTACTCAGTTAATTTTATCTGCTATTTTACTTTTCAAAAACAAGTCAATTAATCCCCCCCCCTTTTTGTGACAAGCTTAGGTACTATATTATTTCGCTATAAGTCCCACGGTTTAACCCCGGTCGCTTCTGTCTTACTATACTACAGTGACCGGGTTTATTTGCAGCCCGACGGATATTTGAGTTATTAATTTCTTCTCAATTGTTTTATATACACCAGTTCCAACCACTCTCATTTTCCAGTCTGCAAATGGCGCCGTTGTCGGGGACTTGATTTATTCTAGTCCCTAACCCCGGATAATTCACTTGCTATATTATATTATTCTGTCTATACTATTTTTGTTGTTGTTTATTTTCTCTACTAATTTCTGTTATTTAATTATTTCAGCAATTTAAATATCGCATTAATTACTGTTATTTACTTCCCAGTCATTTAATTCCCTGTCATTTACTTTCCAGTTATTTAAATTTCCATTGTCCTTTAAATTTCAGTAATCTAACTTCTGACATTTAATTTCAGTAATCTAACTTCTAACATTTAATTTCAGTAATCTAACTTCTAACATTTAAATGTTGTCATTTAAATTTCAGTCATCTAATTCCTAACATTTAAATTCAGTCAATTAAATTTCTGTTCTTTATTTTTCTTGTCATTTAAATTCCCTTATCATTTTAGTTCCATTAATTTAATTCTGTTAAAAAAAAGTAGTTCTTAATTTTTGAATTATTTCTGTTTAACTATTTAATTTTCCCTCCCTATTTTTTCTTTTCCATTTCTTTATTTTATTTTAATATCACATCACGACTTTTTTTTCTGTTTTGAGTGGTGAATGCTTTTACCAGGTCACACAGCCTCCCGGAAAATATTAATAATCACACGGTTAGTTACATCCCAGAGATCGAGAGAACCTTTCTGCGCACTCTAAGGCAGAAACGATCTCAACGAAACATAACTACCACAGTGGTAGAATCTAATCCGGAAGCAGACATGGCATCTTCACCAGCCACAGTTCGAAACATCAACAGGCCGTCTAATCAAGGACAACAGCCTGCCATCATCCTTCCCCACCTTACCCCATCCGAATACGATGAGTGGCAAAAGCTAAAGCCATATCATCAGATCCGATGT
The DNA here is from genome assembly GCA_023374045.1 of Limonium bicolor. Lineage (NCBI taxonomy): Eukaryota > Viridiplantae > Streptophyta > Magnoliopsida > Caryophyllales > Plumbaginaceae > Limonium > Limonium bicolor. The sequence continues at coordinate 86,264,810 of CM041779.1, read as the reverse complement.
GTAAAGGAGTTGGGCATGTTTGATGGCTCCAGTCCTGACGAAGCTCTATTACATGTTACCAAGTTCTTGCAGCATGCCAACAGTCTAACTGCGACCAACGCAGTACTCCAGTACGCAAGACTGTCATTATTCCCTCACAGCCTGATGGGAAATGTGAGTAAGTGGTACCACAGCCTTACACCAAGTACCATTGGTACTTGAGATGAAATGGCCACCAAGTTCTACGACAAATTCCTGCCCCCGAGCCGAACGTTGGAAATGATTGCTGAATCTACAATTTCAAGCAGCCAGGAACGGAAAACATCTGTGAAACTTGGGACCGTTTCAAAGGACTACTACTTACTTGTCCTCACCATGGTCTCACGAAAGAGCAAGTATCACAATTGTTCTACAAAGGCTTAATTGGTCCGTGTAAAACAATGGTACTATCCTCTTTAGGTGCTGACATTTTGAAAAAGCCTGGAGCACAGTTTCTGAATGGCATAGAATCCCTCTGCGAGGAGATCAGAGACTGGGCCACAGGTGGATCAAGAGGCGGCACTCCAGGCTTTATACCATGTTGGGGAAAGTGACAATAAGTTTGACCAGCTGATGAAAAGCCATGAGTAACTCATGGAGAGCAATGCGCAGCAGGGCGACAAAAGTAAGTACTCTGCAGAAAGTAGTTGAGCAGATGGCGATGAACTCCTACCCCCAACAAGCAAAGTCGATGACTTCTCGAGCATCTACAATCCCTCCAGGCTATGCTCCTCTATCCCGATCATCTCCTGATATTTCTTGTACGCAATGTGGTGGGCCTCATGATTATGAACAATGCCCCCAACTACAAGAATTAAAGCAGCAGAGGAAGCAAACTATCTCACCAACAATTCAGGGTACAGGGAAACTTGGCAACGTAACATGCAACCCAATCTTCGCTACTCAAACACCGACAATATCCAAAACCCACATACACTACAACCATCTCAAAATTTCAGACCTCAGTCCAATTTCAAGGAGGCCAAAGGCAGTATCAGCAACAGCCTTATGGCAATGATGCTTCTTCAAGCCGACAGACCCAACCTCCTTCGAATCCTGAATCTGAAATGTCCCAAATGCAAGAGATGTTTAAAGCAATGATGGTAAGTCCCGAGACACGCAAGAGGAGGTCAGCCCTTCGCAAAGACCAAAGAACCTTGCAGTCCCAAATACAACAGCTTCTAACTCAACAAAGACCTCCTAGTCAACTCCCTTCACAAACTAACCCCAATCCAAGAGAGAAAGCAAATTCAATCCTTGTAGAAGATGGCACATTCCAATCAAAAAACTTGAGTGCAATCTCCCTAAGGAGTGGAAGAGAACTTGCTACCAGAAAAGAAAAAGAAAATCAAGAAGAGGCCAGCATCAATGATGAAGACACAACCAATCCAGCCTCACCTCCCCCAGAAATCCAAGTTCCTATTCCTGCTACTTCATCTCCATCTCAAATAACCATCGACATTCCATCTTCCTCTCCTAAAAACACTGAACTCCCATTTCCCAACAGGATGAAAAAGAAGCACCTAGATGAACAGTTTTCCAAATTCTTGAGCATTTTCAAGAAACTGACTCTCGATATTCCTCTAATCGATGCTTTGCAAGAGATGCCCAACTACGCCAAGTTTCTAAAGGATCTCTTAACAAAGAAAAAGAAGAAAGCTAGAAAAGAAACAGTTCACCTCACAGAGGAATGCTCTGCTGCCCTTCTTCGAGCACTCCCTCCCAAACAAACAGACATCCGGGAAATCCCATTATCTCGTGTTTTATAGGTGGAGTGGACTGTGGAAGCGGTTTATGCGACCTGGGAGCCAGTATAAATATCATGCCCTACGCCACCTTCTTGAAAGTAAGAAGGAGGGGAGATGCAACCGGTTCCATTCAAACTACAACTAGCTGACAGATCAGAAATCAAGCCAATGGGAATAGTCCGAGATCTGGTAGTTGGAGTGGCTCGCTTTATCTTTCCAGCTGACTTCGTCATTTTAGAAATGGACGACGATGTTGAGGTTCCCCTGATTTTAGGACGACCGTTTCTAAGTACTGCCAAAGCCATTATTGATGTCCACGATGGAAAAATCACTTTGAGATATGAGGATGAAAAGATCGAATTCGATATGCAGAAAATGATGAAGAAAAGCTCTAACTTTTCTCCTCACGCTAAGACAGTGGGATTAACAGATGATGATGAGGAGGAAGGCGATTTTGTTACGGATGAAGACATGTATTCCCTATCTTCCTTCCCGAAAGCTGAAACTGAACCCTGGAGCAAGTATTAGTTACTTCTCTAGAAGAAAAAGTGGATCGGAAGTTAACGCCATGCTGGGTCTGTGGAGAAAGGAAGGGCAGGTTATCAAGCCTACCGGCCACCAATCGAAAGACTTGACAGAAAACCTCAAAAATCAATTCCCTCAATAGAACAATCACCAGAGCTCGAGCTTAAGGAGCTACCTTCTAAACTCAAGTATGCCTTTTTAGCTGAAAATGACCATTTGCCTGTCATTATTTCCTCTTCTCTGAATTCTGGGGAGGAAACGAGGTTACTTGAGGTATTGAAGAAACACAAAACAGCGATCGGGTGGACTATTGCTGATATAAAAGGAATTGACCCCTCCTATTGCACACACCACATCTATATGGAGGACAACTACAAGTCTATCAGGCAACCCCAACGTCGGCTAAACCCAAACCTGAAGGAGGTTCTGAAACTCCTAGACGCGAACATCATTTATCCTATCTCTGACAGTCCATGGGTAAGTCCTGTTCAAGTTGTTCTGAAAAAAAGAGGAGAATTGAAGCTGTAAAATGACAAAGGAGAGGCGGTTCTCCTCAAAGAAAAATTACTGGTTGGCGCATGTGCATAGATTATAGGCGCTTGAACTCTGCAACCAGGAAGGATCACTTCCCTCTACCTTTTATCGATCAGATGCTAGAAAGATTGGCAGGACAGGAGTATTATTGTTTCTTAGACAGTTTTTCAGGGTACTTCCAGATTCCTATTGCGCCAGAGGACCAAGACAAGACAACTTTCACTTGTCCTTATGGTACCTTTGCGTATAGAAGAATGCCCTTTGGACTGTGCAATGCTCCTGCCACCTTTCAGCGTTGTATGCAGGCGATCTTCGCAGACTTCATCGAGCAAAGCATTGAGGTATTCATGGATGATTTTTCTGTCTATGGATCTAGTTTTGATGTTTGTTTGGCGCAGCTTGATCAAATTCTTGGCCGATGTGAGGAGACAAATCTGGTCCTCAACTGGGAGAAGTGCCACTTCATGGTCAAGGATGGGATTGTGCTCGGTCACATAATATCTGCTAAAGGGATGATGAGGTAGATCAAGCCAAGGTGGAGGTAATTGAGAAATTGCCAAAACCTACTTGTGTGAAAGAAGTGAGAGCCTTATTAGGGCATGCAGGATTTTATAGACGGTTTATTCAGGATTTTTCTAAAATTGCAAAACCATTAACTGATCTGCTTCTGAAAGAAGCCCCGTTTGTTATTTCTGATGATTGCGTATCTGCTTTTGATTTAATTAAACAAAAATTGGTAGCTGCTCCCATTGTTTTTCACCTGACTGGTCATTACCCTTTGAGATTATGTGTGATGCCAGTGATTTTGCAGTAGGGGCGGCTCTGTGCCAAGGAAAAGATTCTACGAGTTATTGCTTATGCGAGCAAAACTCTGGATAATGCCCAAAGGATTACACAACCACCGAGAAAGAGCTCCTAGCAGTGGTATTCTCCTTAGATAAATTCAGATCATATTTATGGGGAAGTAAAGTGATTATTCACACTGACCACTCTGCTCTTAAATATTTGTTCACTAAGAAAGAGGCCAAACCACGCTTGCTTCGTTGGATTCTCTTGTTACAGGAATTTGACATTGAAGTTAGGGATAAAAGTGGTAAGTTAAATGTTGTGGCTGACCATCTGTCTCGGTTGGTAGTTCCTGACGATGGTGTACCAATTCATGAATATTTTCCAGATGAGACTGTTTTTGTTTTACGTACGGTGCACGAGCCTTGGTATGCTGACCTAGCCAATTTTCTTGTTTCTGGGGTGGTACCTCGTGATTTTTCCTATGCTCAAAAGAAGAAGTTTTTATCTGACGCTAAGCATTATATCTGGGAAGACCCTTATCTCTTTCGAGTTTGTGCAGATGGTTTAATCCGCAGGTGTCTCCCAGATGGACCCAGTGTTCTAGAGTTTTGCCATTCAAAGGAAGCTGGAGGCCATCATGGATCTCATAGGACGGCAGCCAAAGTTCTGGAATCCGGATTTTATTGGCCAACTCTACATAAAGATTGCCAAGCCTTTGTGGCCAGTTGCGATAATTGTCAACGCATGGGAAATGCTTCAAGGCGACATGAGATGCCTCAGCAAGGCATTTTAGAGGTCGAACTTTTTGACTGCTGGGGAATAGATTTCATGGGACCATTCCCCTCTTCGCAAGGATTCCAATATATTCTGGTGGCAGTAGACTACGTATCCAAATGGGTTGAAGCAATTCCTTGCCTACATGCTGATTCAAAGACAGTGGTAAAATTCTTAAAGAAACATGTCTTTACCCGCTTTGGAGTCCCTAGAGCCATTATAAGTGATGGAGGCACACACTTCTGCAATCGAAGCATTGATGCATTGATGACTAAGTATGGGGTACACACACAAAGTTGCTCTTGCTTATCATCCCCAGACAAATGGGCAAGCAGAAGTGTCAAATAGGGAGTTAAAATGGATACTCCAAAAGACGGTGCACTCCTCCAGAAAAGATTGGGCTTTAAAATTGGATGATGCTCTTTGGGCCTATCGTACAGCATATAAAACCCCCATCGGTATGTCGCCTTTTAAATTGGTCTATGGGAAGGCATGTCATCTCCCTGTGGAGCTTGAGCACAAGGCTTATTGGGCGATCAAGGCCTTAAATTTTGAATATGACTACTGCGGGAGAGAAAAGGAAATTGCAACTCTCTGAGTTAGAGAGCTAAGAGATCAGGCTTACCAAAATGCTAAAATTTATAAGGAACGAACCAAGAAGTTCCATGACAAGCTGATACTCAAGAGAGACTTCGAAGTTGGTGATTTGGTTCTCCTCTATAACTCAAGATTGAGGCTTTTCCCTGGGAAACTCAAATCTCATTGGGCTGGTCCTTTCCGGATTGTTAGTGTGACCTCATATGGTGCCTTTGAACTACAAAACAAAAAGGGCGAAACTTTCAAAGTTAATGGAGCCCGTCTTAAGAGGTATACTTGTCCTACTGATATTTCAACTGACTTGTTTAGAATTTATCTTGTCCAGGAACAGCATGACACTTTTACTCTAGTTTCGAAACCGGCACTGTCGAAGAAGAAATCTCTCCCGTGGAGAGTTCAATACAAACTCAAGCAGCTACGCAGCTTGACTATACCAAGTTGTGGTAACCCGACTCACAACTCCTCACATACATAATGAAGAACATGCGTCTAGCTAGAGACGTTAAACCGGGCAGCTTGGTGGGAGGCAACCCACTATCTTATACTTTATTTTGTTTTCTTTTTGTACTATATTCCCCTTTTATATGTTATAATAAAATGCGGGTTTTACTTGAGTTCTTCTGGCTGTGTAGAATATTCTTTACAGGTAAATCTCATGTAATTCTACAGCTGCACTCAAGTGTGGGGGAGCTCTACACACTCTGCGAACTTTGGGGAGTACACTCTTCCCTACTGATATTTCATTCCATTTGCTTTGTTTAAATGCTTATAAGATGCATGCCTGTTAATTTAATTCTATCTACGCAATGAGGGCATTGCTTGAGCTTAAGTGTGGGGGAGAGCCCTTTTCGGTGACATTTTTGTGCTTAAAATGTTTAAATCTCTCTGCTTATCTTGCATTTGTTCAAAAAAATTAAAATTATGGACCCTGCTAATGTAGGTTGTTCTCTTTAAAAACAAATACTGTTATGAATTGTGGGATAAAGGGGTACAAAAATTTGATTGCTTTTGAGGAGCATTTTTCTTATGCGGTGTGACCAAATGATCTGCAATGGTTGGATTTTATTGCTCAGGGTTTCTTTCTGTCCTCTCTCTTAGGGATTGCTAAGGGGTGCTTCTCTGTCAAAAAAGAAAAAGAAAAAGTAAAAATAATAAACAAGGGACTTGCGAGACACCATTGGTAACCAACAAAAGAGAGTTGAGTGTTCTTAAATACAAAGGCTTGATGCCTACATATTATCTTCTCATCCCTTATGCAAAAGTGAAACAAATGCATAAATCTATTTTTCCTTTTGTTTTCTCCTCAATGCCCATTCTTGAGAGAAGTTGGCCATGGTAAAAGTTCTCAGAGTCACCTAAACTAAGAAGCATTGAAACACCTTGGATCATACCCCGAAACTCTAATTTTATTTTACCTTGAGCACACCTATGCCACCAGCAGTTGATGGATCACACTCCTCAAAAAGTTGAAGATCATGAACTGTTCACCTCCTTATCATACCCTTCATAATAATATTTGGTATTGAGCATTCCCTACTTACTTGGGTACATGGTTTTTCTTGAGGACAAGCAAAAAGATAAGTGTGGGGGTGTGATAAGTGTCCAAATGAGCATGTTTTATGGGTGTATTTCATATATTATATTAGCACTTTTCTTGCTCATTTCTCCACTTTGGTTAGTTTTCCTCTAGTTTATGTTTTATTGGTTATCTTACAGATTTATTGTTAAACATGAGGAAAACCAAGCTAGGAGCAAAGTAGACGAAGAGACGAACGCGTAGGCGTAAACGGGTCGAGAAACGGAGTCCAAACGAAGAATCTAGAGCTGGTAAAAGTTCACAAAAGAAAACGAGACAAATAGACACGTCCGGGGATAAAAGGCCGGACGTGACACGAATCGATGTGTTAGAGACGTCCGTGTCACGTCCGCTCAATTTGGCCGGACAAGAAACAAGGGAGTCCGTGGAAGGTTGGCCGGATAGAGGGCGGACAAGGGACACCATGTCCGTGGAAGTTTGGCCGGACAGAGGGCGGACAAGGGACAACATGTCCGTGGTGTGTCCGCGGAATAAGGTCGGACAACACTGATGCTGCGCTAGAGATGTCGATGAAATAAGGCCGGACAAGAGATAGAAACGTCCGGGGATTTAAACAAGGACGCGTCTAAATGCAAACCAGATCCTCAACGGGCCGACCGTCTTCCCCATTTTCTTGCGGCGCCTGCAAACACATCTATCTACTCCATCACCAATATCAGGCGCCGACACTCCTTAATTTCCTCACGCGGTGTTCCAGTTCTGTCTTCTTCCTCTTCCTTTCTTCTATATAAACACACTGCACCTTCAACAAAAAACATACGTTCGACCCCCAGAACTCAACACTCCAAATCACTCATTCCACATACAAATTCCTACGTACACTCTCCACTCTTCGTTCTCTTCATTTCTCCATTCATCCTCCACACCTCCGTAACACCGCATTATTATTACGTCCAACCTCTGACTGACATATTACCAGTTAATATGTCAGGCTAAGGAGGATTTACTCCGGGGGAAGGTTTAATTATAGTTTGTTAAGTTATGTAATCTATATTTCTACTGGTTAAAATAAATACAGTTTGTTACGATTAAAGTTTATCTCTCGCCATTTTAATAAATTTCATGAATTTATTAAAATGCTTTACAAAGTCTATTATGATCAGATCAGTGACCAATAGACAAGTTAATTGAGCCGTAAATCTGGAGAAAGCTTATTATGATTTAATAAGTTAGTATTTTCAGACGCAAATATAATTCCTCGCACTTAATTCCGTTTACATGTGTTTTGCTCAAATCTAGAATAGACCGAGCATTTTCTGGTAAACGAGTCCTTTTGAGTCTATGATTTAGTCCTTAAGATAATAACATGAATTTTGCCAAACTATTATAATAAACCGGTAGAGAGCATAATTAATCAGATTATATAAACCTGAACCCGGAGTCCCGTTTAATTTATCTTCTACTCAGTTAATTTTATCTGCTATTTTACTTTTCAAAAACAAGTCAATTAATTCCCCCCTTTGTGACAAGCTTAAGTACTATATTATTTCGCTATAAGTCCCACGGTTTACCCCGACCGCTTCTGTCTTACTATACTACTGCGACCGGGTTTATTTGCAGCCCGACGGATATTTGAGTTATTAATTTCTTTCTCAATTGTTTTATATACACCAGTTCCAACCACTCTCATTTACAGTCTGCACCACCCACTCGCTTTTGTCTACATGGAAGTTGATCATTAAGAATCTTCCAGCACAAATGTTGACTCTCGGGGGGGAAAGTCTAGCAGAGGTTTGAGATGAATTCCCAAGTACCTCGGTCAAAGTTTGAACTGTTGTTCTGATTTTTGTTGTCTTGCAAAATCATGTAACCTTGTTTCACTGATTACTTCTTATCCTTAGAGTAGTGCCAAATCCATTCATCTTCCTTCTCGTGATCAAACTTGATATTAAGAATATCATCTCTATCAATCCGCATGAAGGAAGTATTGATGATGTCTGAATTCCAATTCTTGCCCTCTTGGTCCATCAGATCTCTAACAGAGCTGCTTCTATCCTGGTTGATGTTGGAAGAAATGACTTTATAATTCCCACTTCTAGGGATCCAGGGGTGGTCCCAGATCTTAGTATTCTTGCCATTTCCAATTTCCTTCCTGACCCCTGCTTTTACCAGATGTAGACTAGACAAAAAGGGATTTCCAGATGGGACTATCCTTACTTGAGGGCTTGGCTTGTAAAATATTGTGCATAAGATAGTAGATGGCTTTCAAGGTTCTAGATACTAGGGTGTCTGGGAATTTTAACAGATTCCAAATCTGTTTTGCAAGCAAAGCTTGGTTAAAGTCTTTAGAGTATCTGATTCCCAGCCCTCCATATTCCTTCTTATTACAGATCTTTCCCACTTAGTCCAATACATTGGTTTTTTTTGTACCACTGCCTGCCCACCAAAATGGAGCTATCATGGAATCCATTTTTTAATGATGTGGCTAGGAATCTTAAGAATGGACATGGACAGGGTAGGTATGGACATGAGAACACTCGAAGTAAGCACTGACCTAGCTGCTTGTGACATTGGTCTGCTCCATCTTGGATTCTTTTCCTGAGAGTATCTAATAAATAACTAAAGGTCTCAGTTCTTGTTTCTGCCAATCTTGGCAGGAAGACCAAGGTACTTCTTGAAATGAGGCACTATTTGCACACTGAGTGAGTTAGCCATTTAAACTTTGAGCTGAGGGTTGACCTTCTTACTGAAAACAATTTCTGATTTCTGATGATTAATCTCATGCCCAGAAGCTCTAAGAAAATTATTCAAGATGCTTCCTAGCGACTTCACATTATGAGGGTTGGCAATACCATACAAAATCATATCATCAGCAAAGGCTAGATGGGAGATGCTAGGAATGTCTTGTTGATAGTAATACCATGGTATAAGTTATCAGACATGGCCTTATTGATAGCTCTGGATAAGGCTTCCTGGGTGAGGATGAAAATGAAGGGAGATAAGGGTCTCCTTGTCTGATTCCCCTATGTTGAGCAAATGTTTTACCTGGTGAGCCATTAATGATAACAGCTCTTCTAACCGAAGTGATGCAGTTCATAACTGGGATTCTCCAGGAATCAGAGAATCCCATAGCTCTCAGGATGTTATCAATGAAGGGCCACTCGAGTCTATCGTATGCTTTGCTTAGGTCAATTTTACAGGCAAAAAGAGGATTTTTTGTGGCTTGTGTTTTGGCTATTTTATTATGTAATTCACCTACCAGTATCACATTGTTTGTGATGAGTCTTTTATGTACAAAGCCAGATTGGTTATCAGAAATGATCTCAGGGAGAAGAGGTTGAATTCTGTTGGCCAGAACTTTGGTAATGATCTTGTAGGTGAAGTTACAAAGTGCTATGGGCCTGAAATTATTGAGATGAGTAGCTCCTAGGGATTTTGGGATAAGAGTGATGTAATAATCATTCAGATTTGGGGGTAGTGTTTGGCCATTAAGGATATCAAGGACTATTTGAATAACCTGATTGCCTAGGATATCCCAAAAATGTTTGAAGAACTTCCCATTGAAACCATCTGGTCCTGGGGCCTTGTCAGATCCTAGATTTTTAATTGCCCTAAGAATCTCATCTTGATTGTACTCTTTGGTCAAGGCAGAAATGTGATCAGGATTGAGAACATTCTCAACTAGATGATAGAAAGGTTCTGGGTTGTGGACTGGGAGGCCTTAAAGATTTTGGAATTGAGTTCTCAAGATCTGTTCCAGCTCTTCCCACTTAAAGGCCATATTACCATTTTCTTGTTCTAAACCAAAGATAAAGTTCCTCTTTCTGTTCGCAGTAGCCTTGGAGTGAAAGAAAGCCGTGTTCTTATCACCTTCTTTGATCCATTTTTCCCTGGCTCTTTGTTTCCACCATAACTCCTCTTAAATTGTAGAAGCTCAATTTCTGCTAACAGCTTTTTCCTATTCGAAATACTACCCACAGTTTGGCTAGTAAGGGAGATTCTGTGGAGCTCTTTGGTTTTGTTTTTGATTTTATTTTGACTTTATGGATATTCCAACCATCCCAAGACTGAAGTTTTTTCCTACATCTCTCAATATTTTCCACCAGGTTATGGTTATTAGGCCCCCAACACTCTTCAACAATCTTTCTACACTTATCCTCCAATAACCACATATCTTCAAATCTAAAAACATTGCCAGGCTTTTTTGTGAGATCCGAGGAACTTAATCAGGATAGGGCAGTTATCAGAGTTCTCTCTAGGGAGTTGTTGAACAGATGGAGAGAGGAAAAGATTATGAGCTTCTAAGGAGATAAACACGGTCTAACTACTAATAAAAAGGTAGGGCTCAGGTTGGCAATTGGTATAAGTATAGGGGGAGCCAATAAAACCAGCATCAATAAGTCCTGCTTTAACAACAACATTCCTAAAAGGGGCATGTGAGAGTCTTGTCTAATCCTACCTCCTTCTTTCTCTTTTTCATACATAATCTGGTTAAAATCCCCTGATATTACCCAAGGGATAGAACTTGTCTTCTAAGGGCTAACAGTAATTTCAACGACAAATATTTAAGATTCCAGTTAGCCCACCCATAAAACCCAGTAAAATGAAAAGTGTTCATACCTGGAAGGGAGACCTCCACCGCTATGTGATGTGAAGAAAAATTTATAACATTGATATCAGTTCCTTTTTTCCACAGTAATGCCAAGCCACCACTTCTCCCCACACTAGGCACACAAATCCCATCATACATGCCCCATCTTTTTTTTATCAGATCCATCTGCTCAGATGATCTGTGGGTCTCCATTAGAAAAACATCTCAGGTTTGAGCTTCTTTATCAGCCCAGAAACCCAAGAAACTGCTTGGGGTCGACCCAAACCCCGGCAGTTGAGGCTAAGGCAACTCATTTGGGATGACAGCCTTGCTGCTCAGCAAGGTCTGGCTGGTTAGGGATAGTTTCAAAGCTTTCAGACTCCTCTATGTCTTCCTCCGCCAAGGGAGTAGATCTGATCATCAGAGGCTAAGGTTTGGAGACTTTCCTTTTCTTAAAAAGAGGTTTGGTAGGTCCAAGGGCCAAAAGGGTATGTGCTTTCTGTTTCCCTGGTCGTTGCAAGGGGGGAGGGGATGGTTCTTTTAGGCCTGTGGAGGATATGAGGCTGGAGGGATTGTTAACTCTTCGCTCTGCTTCTTTAATGACATCAGAAACGGTTTGGGGAGTTTCTTGATTAATGGAGTCAGGGCTATTAGCTCTTTTATATGCATCAGAGCTAAAGAAAGAGATATCAGCATTCCAGTCAAAATTCTTGTAAAAGTGACTATAAGGATGAGAGGGAGGGTTGAGGTTCTAGGATTGAGAGGGTCGAGCTTGCTGATGGTGGTGAACTAAAGGGGTGAGAGTACCAATAATAGGATGAAATTGGGTTAGGGGATATTGATATTGACCACGGTTCTAAGATGCTGAGTTGACTTGGGTAGGGCGATTCAAATTTTGGGAGAAAAGGTGGGCCTGCAAGCTCAGGGGGTTAGCCAAGGAAAGGTTGACTTTAGGGCGGGTTCATGGGGGTTGAAATTGGGGTGAGGGAGGGATAACAGTTCTTAGAGGAGAGGGGATGAAGAGATTTCCTTGAAGGGTGCTGGTGGGATGAAGGGAAATTGAGTTGTTGATATCAGAGGGGGGGATCATGGCCAGCGAGAGATCTATATTAACTTGCCGTCGAGGGTTACCACTGGAAGATGGGTATGAGAGACTGAGAAGAGATCATCCCTAATTAAGCCTTCCTCCCTCCATTTTGCATCAGAAGCTCTACTGTAAACGGGGCCATACTACTAGCATTCTCTGCTCGAATCCACGGTCCAAATCTCTCCACATCAAAGGGTTTTCTTTCACAATTTTACACTCATTCACAATGTGCGTTAATTTCCCACATCTATAACAGAAATTTGGCAAGTCACTAGTACAAAAAACGTCTATTTCGGCGGTTCCAATGGGCCTATTTCGGCGGTTGTTAACCGCCGAAATGAGCACCGTCGAAATAGATGTACCTATCTCGGCGGTTCTTAGGGAACAACCGCCGAGATAGGCCCCTGGGATTGACCGATGGGGAGATTGACCATGGGTCTATCTCGGCGGTTGTTCTCTAAGAACCGCCGAGATAGACCCATGGTCAATCTCTCCATCGGTCAATCCCAGGGGCCTATCTCGGCGGTTGTTCCCTAAGAACCGCCGAGATAGGGGTATTTTTATTTTTGTTTTTTTCCATCCCAGCTTATATATATATATATTATATTCACCACATTTGGTTCAATCAGACCTGTAATAAAGCTTCATCCATACAGCGAGCTCCAGCACACATTTAAAAAGTTATAAAAGCTCCCAATTAATACCAACGACCCACCACAACTTGAGAGTTAACAAAACCAATGCAATTCACACTTTCATTACAAATAAAAAACACCAATACAATTCAAATCTACCATTACACCATCCACAAGTGTACAGAGTTACATTTACATACTCAAAAAAGTTCACAAAACATCTTCATGATCATCAATTCATTAAACTTGTGCAGACGAACTCCGACCATTCCTCAAGCATCTCAACAATGTTAGCATTATCATACTGACCACCTTTGAACACTTCTTCGTAAGCCTTGAAAAAAAAATGAACATTAATCTAAAATGTACAAGTCTAACAACATGTAAAGAGCATAACTAAAACTTTCAAAGAATGTTACCTTGTCTAACGAGTGCTCTGGTAAAAGGTTTGCCGCTCCTACTATGTCACTCATGAATCTCATGACATAGTATCCACATTCTGAACCCCCAGGCTGCACCGGACACTATACAAACGCACATATTGACAGTTATAAACAAGTTTAAACATTATCACACAAATTTATCAATTAATAGAGTACCTTGACAGTGTTCCAAGGGATGTTACTCTTCATTGTTATACCCTGGAGAGATAATGCAGCTCTCATGGAACTATATACATCAGCAATATATATAGTTTTAAGCATCAGTAGCAAGTTATGAAACAGTTAATGTTAAGTAATAATAATTGTGTTTACGATAACAAACTAATTACCCCAGTATTGCGGTGGAGATCTTCGGTCTCTTGGCACCCGTACCAAGTGAGTCAAATTGCAAGATTCGTGGGTGCTTCGACATCACCAGCACAAACAAAGACCAATGTCGACTGTCCACAAATTACACAATGTGTTGAAATCATTAAGCAACTAACACAAACTATATGTTTTAGATAATACTAAGAGAATAGTCAAATATCATACCTTGAATGATATGGCAGCATAATAAATGACTTGTTAGAACATTCAAAGAGGGCATTCGTCATATATTGCATAAGGCCTTGCGGATCACTTGTCATCTGGACTTCACTGCACATAGCAGGACACAGGAATCCAAATCTTCGATCTTCATAGACATTGATCGCCTTATCATGCACCCACCTATGAGGCAATATCATTAGTCATTAACTTTTTATTCAAACATCTAATTCATCACCAATTAATGAATTCAAAATATAAAAGGTAGAAGTCACTCACATGGCGGCCGACTTGATAATCGACACATTCAACCAATCCCTCCTGAAGCACTCCTCGAAGTCGGACATATACATCCCAAATCGATGTATATTTTCTCCTTGAACTATATAGTGAAATATCCGCTCGGGATCTTCCACAGTGAGGGAATCAGAATCAGGTGGTAGCAGCAACAACGAGGAATGCAGAATCTGCATATTAGTCGACAAGCGGCCAATATTCTCTTCTCCACCAAAGCAGGTCTAAGCACAAAATTTGTGGATGCCTTTGATTGCACAGGTGTGGCAATTCTTTTTCCTTTGCCCTTATCAGTCTTCGGTCGGCTCATATCCTATGATATTAGTCTAATTATATATGGATGCAATGGTGGTACACCAATAGTTTTATAGCAACGGTTAAGAGTAATACCTGCCCAGGGAGTCTGACCAATCGTGCAGGCCACTGCACTGTCGCAGTTTGTGCAGAACGCACGGTAGGTCTTTGTGGGATCGGCACCGGTAAACCGACGTCAGCATGCTCTGCAACAAATTCGTCTAGAAGCACTCGTGCATGGTAATGTCGGAGTGGTTCACCGTGCACAATATCACTTGGACGAGAGGGGAAAAGTTTTCCCCATGCAACCATGACCTCTTCTACTCCAATTTGTAAAAACAGATGACACTCAGTGGGTGCCTGAGTGTTATGTGGAACTTGTTTAGATAAAAATTGTGAATTCTTCTATGATGATATTAGTGATCAAGTGAAAAATCATAATCGTCATGTACTCAATTGAAATGTTAGTCTAACCTGTAGAGATGCATAGGGAAACGGATCAGCCGAGTGGACACTACTTCTCACTACCGGTGCACTCTGCTGCTGAATGGGTGACTGATCAACTGGTGGTCGAGAAACCTCTTGGCTTTCATGCTGCTGTGGCTGAATCCTTGATATAGCCTGAGCGATCCTCTCGTCGACGTTCTGAGTAATCCTCTGCTCCATCTCAGCCAACGCTCTCAGGTGCTCCTCGTAGCTAATCGACTGTCCCTGGCTGATTCTGGACCCGGGTGCGCCAAATGCCTGGCGGATACCAACGTGCCCACCAAACCCAATGGCACGACCTGGATGATCCTTCTTACCAAGAGCGCGTGTAAGAGGATCATCATTCCTCTGTGAGGTCCAGGTGCCCTGGGTGAGCTGAGAGCTTAATTCACCCTAATATAACACACAAATACAGTTATTAGTTTAACATAAGTTCATATACAAAGGAAATGAACAGTTTGACTGAAAATGAAATGATATCACTTACCATTTGAGCAATAACTGCTCTCGTGGCTTCATCGTATTGAGGATTTTCGGGAGTAGAGTTCTTCGGAATGTGGCTTAACTCCCACACTTTCATTCTTCTGCCACTGGCATCCAATGAGCCATCCGTGGGCAGATATCCCTTTTGCTCCCATTCTGGTACCCTTTGAGCAATACTTTTTCCACCTAAGTGGTGAGGGTAGATTCTTCTTAGCATTTGCTTGTTGTTTCGCACGGAGAGCCTGCATAAATTAATGGGATCATGTTAAGTGAAATTGAACACAAAAAACATAAGAAATTAAGATTAATTTATGTATGTATGACAATAAAGTGCACCTGGAACTCCGGTGTGTGACGCCTCTCAACAAATTCTACCCATTGCTCTTCTGTTATGCCTTCGTAAACCTCCCATGGTGGTCTCTCACCGTCTCCACCATGATCTGGATCATCTGGATCTTCTGGAGTAGGCATCTTGTAGATGAACTTGTCAGCCAACTTATTCTTGTGGTCCAGAACTGTTTCGACTGATAGCACATTCATCTGATACACATCCTTTTTAAGTGCGGGATCCACGGAGAAACGAGACTACGTACATGATCATTCAGTTAGTAAAGTAAACATAAATGTTCTATTATTTCACAAAAGATCATAGTAATAATGTAGAGATTTACCTGAAGACGCTGAAACATAGTATCCTTCAATGATTGAGGCACTTGCTTCCAGTTGTGTTTATGTTGCAATATGACTTCACCAAATGGCTACCGTAAGCGGTGAAGTCATTCTTCCAATTTCCATGGGGTTGGTTGAACTGATTGAAGTCCACCGGTTTTGTAGGAGGGCCCTTGTTAGCCTTCAGCCCACGTGTAGCACCTCTCTTCTTTTGCTTCTTCGCCTCTGGTGGGACAACTGACTCCTCTTCGGTCTGCTGTGAAGGGCGCCTCAGTCTCGTGTACTGCTAACTGGTCCTTCTTCTTCTTTCCTCCTCTTGTGACCCGCTTACTGGTCTATTCTGCTGTGGCTCAGGTTCTCCAGTCGAGATAAGCCGTCCAATGGGGTCATCAGGGTGATCATCCACTGCAAAAAAAAATATAAAGCATTTTCATCAGTTAAACTCATAACATAAATACTATGATGCATAACAATAACAGTTAAGATGATATACAGTCTACATTCTACTAACAACATTACCTGAAACGTACAAAAACATAAATCATTTCATATTTTCTACCCAAACACCCTCATCATGGTCTGATCGTGCGTAGAGCAAATCGTTTTCGGTATCATCAATCGAATCCGGTAATCCAGTAGGAAACAAGGATGTTTCCTCTACAGTCCCATTTTCATCGTTATCCTCATTTTCATTTTCGATTACAACCGGCCTTCTTCCGGGAAGAACAACAGACCATCTGCAGTCTTTCGGATCCTCAACATACCACACTTGCTCGCAATCCTTTCCCAGAACAAATTGATCATCATTATAACCGTGTAACCGTGAAAGATCAACCATGGTAAGCCCTCCATCATTTTGGTACCCGCGGGTTGTCCACCCACTTGCACCGGAACAACAGAAAGGAATCAATGTCATAGTCTAATTCCCAGATGTCCTCGATGACACCATAATACCAATTACTAACTGGTTGAGATCGGTTACCGCTGTGGTACTCAGTGGCAGCAGCTTCAATTTTTACCCCACTATTCTGGTTTATCGATTTGGCATCTTGGCGTGCAGTGTAGTATGTATACCCACTAATATCATACCCCTCAAAGATGTAATATTAGTGTCAGGTCCGATTGCCAAACATCTGATCTCTTCGCTTACAGCTTCTGGATCTGATGATGCTAATGTCAACACATGATCTTTGAACCATTGGATAAAAACTCGGTTTTGTTCTTTTGTCAGCCAAATGTGGTTTTTCAAAGGATTTTGATGCCTTAACTCAGCCATATGGGTTTCCAAATAAGGTTCAACAACCTCAAGATGTTGTAAGACAAACAAATGTGCTTGATGAATAAGTAGACGCGAAACTTGCACGATCTTTCTACCAATAACACCTTTACCCTTAAACCTGCCATAGTGTCGTGGTTTTGGGATACCAATAGACTCTGCCTCACTCAAATAATCGGTCACAAACTCCGTGACTTCCTCAGTCACTGTTGCTTCAACAATACTCCCCTCTGGTCGATACCTATTCTTCATTCTACTTTTCAGAATACCCATGTACCGTTCAAAAGGGTACATGTACCGTAAGTATACCGGACCACAGAACTGTATCTCTCGAACGATGTGCACAATTAGATGTACCATTATATCAAAGAAAGATGGTGGGAAATACATCTCAAGTTGACATAATGTGATAACAATTTCACGTTGTAGATCATCTAGAGACGTTACGTCAATTGCCTTGGAGCAAACAGCGTTGAAAAAGAAACATAACCGAGTTAAAGCATTTCTGACATCAGATGGCAATATCCCTCGAATTGCAACCGGAAGAAGATGTAACATCAGTACATGATAATCGTGAGATTTCATGCCTAAAAGTTTTAAATCCTTCATCGATACAATGTTCTTCCAGTTTGAAGAGTACCCAGACGGTACTTTTACCGAGTGCAGACATTTGCAGAAACTAATCTTTTCAGCCTTTGAGAGCGTGTAGCATGCAGGAGGTAGGTAGATTCGTTTCCCGTTCTCTTGTGGGTGTAACTCCTTTCGTATACCCATGGTTTGCATGTCCTTTCTGATTTTCAATCCGTCTTTTGTTTTGCCGGGTATATTGAGTAAAGTCCCACTCACTGCCTCACCAACGTTCTTCACAATGTGCATGATGTCTAAGCAGTGTCTCACAGAAATATGACGCCAATAAGGTAGTTCCCAAAAGAGAGACACTTTTTCCAAATGTTTTTCGCCGGTTTTGATGTGTTTCCAAATACATTTGCAATGTCCTTAACCTTTTCGTACACTTCCTCAGAGCTCAGAGGTAGACGGGCCACACGAGTTTCGGCTTGACCATTGAACAACTTTCTCTTCGTTACTCGATAAGGGTGATCTTGGGGGAGAAGACGTCGATGACACATATAAACATTCTTCCCACAATGTTTTAAACGGTCCGAACAAGTGTCTTCCTCGCAAATGGGACATGCAAATGCTCCTTTAACCGTGTAACCGGACAAGTTCCCATACGCAGGGAAGTCATTGACGGTACAGAACAACAAAGCCTTGAGCGTGAAATTCTCTCTTGCATAAGCATCATATACCACGGTCCCCTCATTCCACAGTAGCTTCAGATCGTCGATCAGAGGGGCAAGGTACACATCAATGCTATTACCTGGCTGCTTGGGACCAGATATCAGGAGAGATAACATGATGTACTTTCGTTTCATACACAACCATGAGGGCAAATTGTAGATCACTAGCAGAACAGGCCATGTACTGTGTTGACTACTCAATGTGCCGTACGGGTTCATTCCATCAGTACATAACCCAAGCCTCAGATTCCTATCTTCATGTCCGAAATGTTCTTTGTACCGTCTATTGATGTTTCTCCACTGAGTCCCATCTGCTGGATGTCTTAGTTTCTCATCACTCTTTCTACCCTCCGCATGCCATCGTATGTTCTTTGCATCTTTCGGATTCGCAAACAACCGTTTGAATCTGGGTATAATCGGCAAATACCAAACAAGTTTTGCTGGAGGGCTTTTTTTCTGAACGGAGGAGTAGTCACCATCTTTATGCTTATACCGGGACAACGAACATTTCGGGCAATTGTCCAGATGTTCGTATTCACCCCTGTACAACACACAGTTGTTTGGACACGCGTGAATTTTTTTGTACTCTACTCCCATTGGACACACCCATTTCTTTGCCTCATACGTGGTGGTAGGGAGACCGTTCTCATCCGGTAGCATATCATGAATGAGCTCGAGGAATGCCGTGAAACCTTTGTCACTCAATCCATCTTCCCTTCAGGTTGAACAAATTCAATATAGCTGTCAATTTCGTTACTTAGTGCAAGTAGGATACAACGCCGTTTTGGATGCGTCCAACAACCTTTGATACTCATCCGGCCGGTCGACAAAGTTATCCTCAACGTTATCAAGCATCTCGTCAATTTGTTCATCATGATAAGTCGACTCACTGTCAACATTGACTCCGGAAGCGCTTGGGAGTTCTGACTCGTTAGTAGTATCGAATGTCTGCTCGGTTCTTGAGTTAGACCGATCGTGACTGTAGGAAGACGAACCATTATCTTCAACAGGTTCTCCATGAAAAAGCCATTTTGTATAATGTGGCAAGAAACCACGGGTCTTCACATGGAATTTTACGAGGTTGATGCTTGAATAATGTCTAACCACACCACAATCAACACAAGGACATGGAATTTTCTCCGCCTTTGTCATGTCTTTGTGTTGCACTGCACTTTGCAAAACTCTTCAGCATTTTGTCAAAATGTTCGCCTCTATCACCATACATCCAGTCACGCTCCATACTACATGTGCAACAGATCACAGGTGTGAGTTAGAGCCTTTGTAGAATATGGCCTGTATTAAGTTGCACATGTTTATTTCTTAATGGAGCATGACTGGGATGATTGTCAATTAGTCTAGCCTAACTCTAAGGTTGCAAACACAAAATAAACTAGCATTTTAAATTTAAGAAATTGTTGCACTTCTAAAACAAGACCGGTGTTTAAAACAATATTACGAATACTTTTTCTAACAAAAATTTCGGCATGACCTTTGCATAATTGTACACATCCGTGCTTATTATTCAGCACTCACCAAAGTCATCACAACCACAAACATTCCAACAATGGCAGCAACCAACAATTAAAATAAATCAATTCTTTACTAGCTAACTGAAAACTAAGTGCAAATTCAGATCATCAAATCAACGCTTTCAATTCTCCACTGTATAAGTTCAAACCGGTTTAGAGATTAAAACAGAATCCAGAGTTAAATACGTACTTGTTTTTTAAGGATTTATGGAGAGGGGAGACTGGTGCCTGAGAGGTAGGCTTCTGTGCGAGAGATGCAGCAATACCACTTCTGATATGTCTCTGCAAGGGAGCAACAAAAAATAAATTAAAAAGAAATGCATCAACAATAGGGAATGAAGCTAAATTATGTACTAGCACTTATATTTAAATACATAATTGCATTTATTAAACAAAAATAAGGTTTAGTTACTTACTTGTGCACAGAGGAGGAAAGAGAACAACAGTAATGGAAGAAGGCGGGAAAACGAGAGGTGATTCACGGACTTGAATGTAGTGAGACCTGATAAAAAAAATTAGATATTGTTAGACATATACACATATATCAAACAATATTAATTACGAAGAGATTTAAAAAAAAGGCATGACTTTTGCATAATTTTACCTATCCCATGCTTATTATTAAGCATTCACCAACCATTCATCAACACAAATTTCCATCACAAATCAAACTAATACCAACTTTATCCATCAAACGAATTTTAATAATTTGTGGAAATCAAATACAAAGTAAAAAAAGAGGACACAACCATGCCTATTATTAAGCATTCACCAATTATTCAACAACACAAATTTCTATCATAAACCAAACTAATATATACCAAATTTATTCATCAAACGAAATTCCAATAATTTGTGGAAATCAAATACAAAGTACAAAAGAGAAAAATGATAAGTTAGATTATATTACCGGTTCCAAAATGAATTGTTCTCCCGCTTTCAATCTACCATCAAATGGTAAAGAACCTTCTTAAGTATTTATCTGTAGAGACACAAATACGTATAGACACAAGAGAAACTCAGTAGTGTGTTTGTTCCTTATATGCAGTTAGGTTGCAAATTTACAGTGAGTGAAGAGAATGAAGAGAATGAAGAGTTAAATTTAAAAAATACCCGGTTCATAAATGAATTGTTTTCAGCCCCTCTTCTCAATCGGGTGTGTGCGAGACGCGTGTAGCACACCAGTCACTACAGAGGCAACGCATAAAGATTAAACAACATTCAGATCAATTAGAATAATTTTATATTAAACTTAACGACTATACAATACTCATATATATATATATATACACTACCGAATGTTTATTAGTATTTTTACCAATGAATGAAGTTGTTCATAACAACTCATAAATGACAAGATCAAACTATAACTTACATAACAACCTAATTGTATTTTTCATGTTTAACATGTTATCCATAATTTTCAATATACCACTTATGCATCACACTCTTGTATTACGATAATATAATATCATAATCAAATATGTAAATTATAAACATTATCGTTAGCTCATTCAAACAAGACAATAAGAATTTTTTTTAGTATAACGCTAATACAATCTACAGAGAGTGGGGAACTTAGTGTCAAAGATGATAACTCATCAACTCGACTACATTGTTTATGAAGACAACGAGAAACTCTTAATTGCTTAACTTATATTACTTGTTCGAACAAGTAAACTTACATTTGTGATTAGTACAAATTTTGCTTAACTTATATAACTAGCAGAGATCTCTCACTCACCAATGTATATTTACTTATGAAATGTGAATTAACAAGTAATTTTAAGTGGACAAATAAGCTAACCTAACTATACTTAAACAAATAATGCTCAAACATTGTTCCACCCCATATATAAGCATAATAAATCTAGCCCAAATAAGCTAACCTAACTATACTTAAAAGAAGGGCCAAAAACAGCACAAAAATTCACTCGGACATTTCGTCGAACACCTTGTGTGCATACATAAATTTAATAGTTTAACAACCAAATCTTGCAAAGATTTCACACACACAATAAATATCATCATCCACAATCACAATGTAACAACAATCTATCAATTTTAACAACAATTAACAATTAAATAAACAAAATCGAAAATCAAAGTTAGGGTTGCTCTCACCTAGCTAGCGCCTCTGTTGCCTCTGATGCTGGGCGGAGACGGCGGCGACGACACCGACCACCGACGGCGCGACGGCAGGCGAAGGCGGAGGGCGGGCGACGGCGGTCTGGTGGTGGTGGCGTCGGGGTTTCGCAGCTCGCCGCGAGAGAGAACAGAGAGAGGGGTTAATTAGGGATAATTGAACTCGTAATCGCGTCGAGGGGTCTGGGGGTTAATTAAAACGATCTATTTCGGCGGTTCCTAACAAAGAACCGCTGAAATAGACCCTCAGAAATAATAAAAAAATAAAAAACTATTTATTTCGGCGGTTCCTAACAAAGAACCGCCGAAATAGGTCATTTTAATTTAAAAAAAAAAGAAAAATAGAAACACCTATTTCGGCGGTTTCGTAGAAGGAACCGCCGAATAGGTCTCTTTTATTTTTTTTATTATTAAATATGGTCTATTTCGGCGGTTCCTAACAAGGAACCGCCGAAATAGGCCCCTTCTTTACAGACCGCATACATCTTTGGCCCCTATTTCGGCGGTTTTATCTACAACCGCCGAAATAGGGGCGCCGAAATAGACGTTTTTTGTACTAGTGTCCATTTGTTTAGCTCTGAAAAGTCCTATTGTAGCTGGACTTCTACTTCTGATTTCTGTTACTGAAATGTGGCTATCTTTCCTTCCGCCTTCTCTGATTTGTCAACATTTTATTAAATGTTTTGAGAATGCTGGTTGATGATGTTGGTCATCTACTAGGCATAGTTGGATTCTCATTCCCCTACTCTTACTAACATTGCAGATTGATCAGCGAGGATCACCTGTTCAGCTTCTGGAGTTCGGTTGTTGTTTACTTGTGTTTAAGACAATTATGCTTTAGCTTTGTAGCCTTTGGGCCTGAGTAGTATTTGACACTACTTCTGACTACTATTTGTATTCGGGTTTGAGTTGTTACATTTTGTTACGCTATACTTTTATTCAAGTATTCGTTTTGGGCCTTTATTCTGATTGTTTGCATTTGTAATTAGAGCCTTGCGTATTATTAGTAATAATACGCGGCGTGTGATACCCCTAACTCCTAGGCCAGTGTTTGGGGGTGTTACAGGTTAAATACTGTGACATGTAAGGAGTATCAATAGTAGTTCAATTGCAACACAACAATTCAATAACAATCTGTTGCATTGTTGTAGTAGTTTAACAGCAGCAGCAAAGACATCATCTTTTATTGCAAGAAGAGAAAAAAAAAACTTGATGTAAACAATCATCTATTACATTACCAGCAGTAGGTCAATAGCAACAGCATAACAACAGCCAATATAAAATGGGTCATAGCAGAATAATGTAACAAAATTCACAAATAAAAAACTGATGTAACAGTGATCTGTTACATTACCAGCAGTAGGTCAATAGCAGCAGCATAGTTACAAAAAGAAACTGCTTTTCCTCTTTACTGTAATACTCATGGACAAATTCAATGGGGTCCCTTCTAAGATATCTCATAGCAGCAATGGCATGTGAACAAGGAATTCCAGATATAACCTAAGTCATGCAATCACAGCTCCTTTCAAGCAAATCAACTACATAATACAACTCAAAAGGCCCTACTTCAAATTTCATGTGACCTCCTGCTCTTACATCAAGATGTCTTCCTTGTTTACCCTAACATCAATTAGCTTCTTTGCTACTGGTGATATATTGCTCTTCCATTTTTGTACATCTTCTTTTCGTTTCTCTAATTTGACCATGAGCTTTCGTCTAATTTCCTCCAACAACACCAAGATTGGTTTCTCTCTAGAATCACCCAACTTAGAGTTAAAATACTCTACAAAGTTGGTAGTTACCTCGGAACACTTTACATAATACAACATCTTGTGTCTGCACCACAGATCAACATCAACATTCCTCAGATAGTTTGTATGCTTGTAAGGAGAAGTTTTTTACCGCAGTTATGGCATCACCAAAGTCTTTCTTTCTTTGTTGTATGCATGTGCAGCAGCCCAGAAATGTTTCTTCAATATCGACCCGAAATATCTTTTCTGAAGTTTGCATATATATGTCTACAGTAATTCTTATTGTCACTTCTGGTAGCTCACTAGTTAATGCTAGATCAACACCATGCCAAAGAATCACACACACCAAACAATGTTAGACATGTAATGCTAATTATGATACTATATTTGTAATGCATATGCTACAAAAAAGTCAACAATAAAATACCTTCTACCGGTCATAAATTATAACCCATGTCTTCCTCTCTTCATATGGAGCAACATTCTTCAAATTTTGGAAAAAATATTTCCATGTCTCAGTTGTTTCACTCTGTACAACAGCAAAAGCTAGTGGAAAAAATCCATTGTTTGCATCAACAGCTATTACACTAAGTAGGACTCCACCAAAGGGCCCTTTCAGATAACACCCATCAACACCTATGAATGGTTGACAGCCTAGAACAAATCCCTTCTTAAGTGCTGAATAGCAGATAAAAAGCCTCCTGAAAACACGTGGACAATCTGGAGCATGATCGTACTGGAGGTCCACTATACTACCAGGGTTCCTTTCTAACAACATTTGAGTATATTGGTAAAGATAAGCAAATGATGTGTCGTGTCTACCATCTAGCTCCTCCAAGATGTTCCTCCTTGCTATGTACACTGAAAAGTATGGTGCTTCAACACCCTTTTTCCTTTGAAGAATCACCTTTAGAGCACTAATAGGAATGTCTTTATTAGCTCTAACATCTTCCCTTATCTGCTCCATAATCCACCTAACTGTGACCGCTTTGCTGTATGCAACCCTTGTGCATGTTTGCTCAGGCTGAAGTGTTTAATCTGAAAAGTAATTCCATTTGGCACAAACTAGCATGTACTCTCTAAGGGCATTCCACATTATTGTACAAACAGCAGTGAACCTATGTCTCTCATTCTTTTGTCTCAACATTTCAAATCCATATGCACAACAATATTCTTCCATCACATTCAAGAAGTGTTTCTTATTTGTAAAAAGCTGTCCAACTTCTAAAGTAACAGCCCCATCACTTGCAAACTCAAACCACTTACCATTCTTTATGTAAGGGGCAGTTGGTGGAATCTCATTTTCCTCATCACCTGAGAAGTAGCCAACTTCTTGGACAGTTTCTACATTCCCAATTTCATCATCTTCAAGGACATCCTCAGCCACCATGTCTTCTAAAACATCATCATCTTCCACATCTTTGTCGTTATCTAGCCAATCTATCTCAGATGGAGTATTATCATGCCAAAATCCTCTGAAAATGTATCTCCATCTATTTTCTCACTCTGTCTATTTTCATTCTCTGGATTTAACTCGTCATTGAGGTTTTCAGCATTAGGTTCTTGAGTTGGCTCAGCATAAGGAGCTTGAGTTAAGTCAGTGGCATCCAACTCATCCTGCTCAGGCTGATTTGGAATAGGTATGTCATTTTTAGGAGAATCTGATTCTTTTTCACCAGCATACAGTCGTTCCCACTCATCCTCATCCATAGTCGCAAGTGGGACTAGACTCTCAATGTCTAGGATTTCAACACTATCATCACTGTCCAAATCCCTTGAGTCCTCGCTGTAGTACTCAGCCCTTGTCGTCTCCTTTTCTTTATTCTTGTTTTTCCAATCCATCTAAATTTTCACCGAATGAGAAGGCTCGGGGCTAGCTTCTACATATATGTCAATGTCTCTTTGACCCCGGTATAACCGAAACATCTCCATTAAATCTCTATCGTTGTTGATAGATATCAACTTCATAGATTGTGGATGCTTGAACTTGATAATTGGAGTTTTACAAGGGAGCA
This sequence comes from Limonium bicolor, assembly GCA_023374045.1. Taxonomy (NCBI): domain Eukaryota; kingdom Viridiplantae; phylum Streptophyta; class Magnoliopsida; order Caryophyllales; family Plumbaginaceae; genus Limonium; species Limonium bicolor. Next base: position 86,238,764 of record CM041779.1, on the reverse strand, counting down.
CACCCTGCTTATCTGCTTCTGTTTCGAGGGCCGTAAGTAAGTCAAGACAAAGGAACTCATTCAGATCAACATCGATAATGTCGTACTCAAACTCGCGATAGTGTACCGTTAGCCAATGTATATCAAACTGCAATAAAGAAAACAAACCATTAACCACTAGAAAAATTCAGTAAATCATAACACACTCCAATTTCAATATAGACAGAAATGACAATAAAACAAACCACACTTCAATTTCAAACTTTGCAGAAATGTGAGTAGACCATACTTCAATTTTCTATATAGCCCGTGAGCAAAGTTATAAAATGACTATAACTAGTCATCCCTGGCAGAAACAACAAATTAAATGAAACAGCAACAAACTGAAATACGTTAGTTTTTACCCATTACACTTCATTATTCAGTACGCTAAAAGAAAAACAATTTCAAACTTTGCTAAAATACAGCAGACCACACTTCAATTTTCAAAGAGCCCGTGAGCTAACTTATAAATTAATGTAATTAGTCATCCCTAGCAGAAGCAATAAAATTAAAGCGCAAGAAACTGAAAAGTGGTAAGCTTCCTCATTACACTTCATTATTTAGTATGCTAAACAGAAACAACAACACCTACACCAGCGTCATTGCTGAATACAGTTCGAATGGAAAACAGACTGGGAATGAATATTGCGACAGTACCTCCATCCATCAGCAGTTCCACGAGAGAGATTGCAAGCATACGAAAGAACAACGATAGAAGAGTGATAGAAGTTAGGGTTTTTGATTTGAAGTCAAGAATGGCATTAATTGCGATAGAAGAGCGATAGAAGTTAGGGTTCTTGGTACTCTTTAGTCAGGAGAGAACTCTTAATTCATCGCGAGGATGAGTGGGTTTTTTTTTTTTGCCGAATTTTAGATTTAGGAAAGGGGACTGAGAGAGAGAGAGAGAGTTAGATTAAGTTAAAATGATGATTTGGCATGTTTTTTTCCACAGTGGCATTTCCAAGTTAAATTATTTCACACGTCAGTATGTACTTAACGGGTGGGGAATGGAGTTACATTTTTGGGTCTCAAAGTCAAGGATGCCATAACTTCAGGGTGGTTGTTAATAATTAGTTTAAATACATGGGGGTTATTAGTAATATCCCAAAACCTCAAGGGGGTTGTGAGTAATTTACTCTACTCATCTTGTTTTCACCACTCGAATACACTTTCAAATCTTAACCTCCTTACCTAAGTAACCCATTAGTACTTCAGCTTTCCAATTACTCTTTTCACTAACCAAGCACCAATCTTTTCGGGAGTTACTAAATAGCACCCAAGGTTTTTTTTCAAATTTACCAAATCGACCCATATGCCCAAATCTTGCCTTAAAATTTTGAACTATCATAACTTTTAACAACTCACGACATACATATTTTTCGCCCCTATTCACCACCAAATAACCAAAGATCCACCACTAGTTTTAAGCATTGCTTAGAACCGACTTTAAACACCATTATGCTCAACATTAAATCAAAACGTTTGAACACATAGCTTAACATAATGAACTAGTATAGGGCTTGTTTGGAGGTGACTTTTACCTCTCTTTCTAGGCTTTGTTCAAGAGATAAGGTAGGGTCAAAAAATTGGGTGCCAAAGTTCTAGAATAGAGTAGATCTTTACCACACCACTTACCCCTCTTATTTCGATTATGGTTTTCTTGGTTCTTCTCTTGTATTTCGCGGACCTTGGGTCGAAGATAAAGCTTCAAAAGTTCCCCATTTGAGCATGAAGGAAAGGATGATTAAAGGTAAGAGTTGAATAACAACAAGGGAGGTTCTTTAAAGGAAGAACAAGAATCTACCTTCTTTTGTGTCGGTTCGAGCAAGAATAACATCAACACCTATTCCCTCTTGAGTTGGGTTTTTTTTACACTCTTGCATGGAAACAAAGAAGAAAATAAGGCTGAGTACAAACTTGAAATCGGAATGAACAATGGAGAACAAACCCTTACCAAAATCTTTCAGTTTGCTCACAAGATAGCGCTCCAGTCTCTTTCACCTAGAACTGAAACGGCCATGAAAATGCAAGATCTTTACATGGACAGAAAAATACTTCAAATAGGAACAAATTTGATGTTCGAGAAATTTTCATATAAACTTACCAAAATTTTGAAATTTCTTCATGAACTGAGACTATTTGGAAAAATCTACTATCCAGACACCCTCCTTTATTTGGTTTACCCAGATCAGAATCTAGAACGAAAATGATAAAGGTTATACTGAATTCTCATATCTTTGAGAGATCTATGCAATGATATCAATTTCATGAATTTTTGTGGGGGAATAAAGGAGATATCATGGCTGAAAGTGGAGGCGTTGTTCAGTTTTTCTCAAAGAGGAAGAGAGAGTGTATGTTCTTTGTTCGGTTGGGTTGTAATCATGAGAGGAGAACTAAGTCTAGCAATGAGACAAGTACATTTTTATTGGTGATAAAGTGAGTGTGTGGCTACGTGAGAAAGAGATGAAATAAAGAAATGAGAAGTATGAAATAAAGGATTAAAGATGATGAGGTGTCTCATGTTTCAATTTTCAAGACATGCAAAGTGGCTTCAATTTTCAAGATGTATATGTGGAGAAGGAAAGGTTGCGTGAGAAATGGGAGTAGGTGGGTCGTCTAGTCAACCAACCAACAAAATAAGGAATTTATAAAAGAAGAATGAGAGAGACACGTGCTTAAACATTCAGGGAGAGGAATGAAGAGAGGAATGGGTGAGCCCTCACTTCAACATGTTATTTCATGTTGTTAGTTTATTTTACAATGTATGTTGTCTATTATACATTATAGTTACCACTTAATTTTATTATTGATTGTTTTCTTCTTTCCTCTAAATCATTTACATAGGTTTAATAACCCTTTAATTACTTTCCAAATTCCTAGGGATATTTCAATCTACCCCGCTCTTAAAATGGACTTCGTCCCGATGTCATCATCCTTCAAAATCACACCATCCTAAGGAACCAAGTTCCTCCAGGTTTCATACCTACCTTACATATCAATGCACGTAAACAAATACAGTATGAATACAATACAACCGTGTGTATAGCAAAAATATAAGCACAAATCATACTATTAATATCAGGAACATAGTCCATGTCATTTATGTAATTCAAGCATACACCAAGTAGAAAAAATGTCATCATCACACCAACATTCATCAAAAGAATCACAGTGTCATTATCACAAAATCATCCATATAAATCTACCCCCCCCCCCCCCCTTAAATTGGGGTTACCGTTACACCCACATATTGAACTAGCACAACAAAATTGCTCAAACAAAGAGCTCCGGGTATTTTGCTCTCATGGAGTCCTCTAACTCTTATGTGGAATTCTCAACATCATGATTAGACTAAAGAACTTTGACCTTTCTAATGGTCTTGTTCCTAGTTTCCCTCATCTTAATGTCAAGGATTCGAAGTGCCATTTAAACATACTTGAGAGCTGGCTCTAGCTCCAGCCTCTCAGGCTCCAAAATTAACAGTTTGTCCACCAGAAACAACAACGAATTCTATGGTTCAAATTAAACCCAGAGCAAGTAATTCCATCATTACAACACTACAATGCAAAATCCATATTAGGTGCTAGAGTTTACTATGTACGTACATAATGAAACAGCTTAATACAAACCGCTAAATCACATACCAAAATCAATAGACTAAACCACAATAAAATCACATTCCAAATCGCTAGGTTTATCACAGTGAAATGGGTTCAAATTCGTAGCACCAGTGATGAACTTTTGACGAGTGCAAGGAACCGGAGCAGCGACAAGAAATCGAGAAATCAAGATGCGGAGTAGCGACGGGAACCGGTAGAGAAGAGAGGAGGGATGGGGCTCATGAGTAGGAAATAGGAGATTAGGGATTACGAAACGAGATACAAAATCAACACTGAGAAGAGAACATATGAGCTGTGAAAGTGCCGCCATGTCAGCAAATAAAGAAATCGGTTAAATAATGCCACGTGGATGCCACACGGACATTACTACCAGAGAAGCGGAATTGTTGATGGGTGTCAAATGGGCAAAACGTCATGGATGGACATTTTTAATACATAAACCTCACGTATGATCTGTGAAATTAGTCCAAGCCTTATGAATGGGATGTAATTTTCATTGTATTTTATAAGATAATGAAGTAGTTTATAGTTGAAATATTCAACCAGCTTTGTATTTTATTTGATATTCCATGTTCCAACATATATATTGTGAGCTTCACTCGACACATAGTGTAACACATAATACTACTGATGAAAAAAAGCAAGAAATTGCATTCTCTGGTGTGGAGCATTCTTGTTACAAAGCAAGCTCTATTTTGTGGGAAGAACTAAAGGTTGTGTTTTCACCCCAATAATAAAAAAGGGCTAAGTGAACGTGTCCATGTAAGCCACATAAGATGATAGACTCGGTTTCCAATTTTGTTCTTAAAAAGGAATACTATTATTACCCAATCACATGTTTAAGTCAGTTACTCATCATGTCAGCAAGCTGAAAATGCTGCTACCCTTCTTATAATGTCTACGCTACCGATCATCATGTACCCACCATCTTTCTCAATCTCCTATGTCCCGCCTCAGCATATTGCAACTAGACCTGCAATTCGGGTCACTCGGATTGGGTCAGTTGTAGATATTTAATATTTTGGTTCGATTTGGATCGGATCTGATCTGATTCATCTGGTTTAAATTAGATTCGGGTGACTTTGGTTGGGTTAATTTTGGGATTTGGTGCTTTTGGTTCGGGTTAGTCTCGGATTCATTCAATTTTTTCAAGTTACAGTTAGATTCGGGTGATTTATTTAAGTTAAGGTTGGTTAACAAAGATTTTTAAATATGAATTTATGCAGCCTTTGTAACTTGTATTGAATTTCAGTTCGTCTCCAACTTTTCTTTGTATAGTGTTACTCTTGACTAATATTATGTATTATTAGACATAACCAAATTGAACAATAACTTTTGTATATCACTTTTAACTATAGATTTATGAATTGTATCGACCAATTTAAATTAAAATTTGTGAATCGCTAGTCAATATTTGGCACTAGACACCCGGTATACCCCACCCACACCCAACGCCGTGCCACTCGTCGTCCCGCGCTCTTCATGCCTCACGCACATCCTGCGCTTGGCCCCCTCGCCCATCACCGCCGCCTCGCGCCTACGCCCCTGTAGGTTGTGCGCCCATCACCGCCTCGCGCCCACAGCCTTGTGCGCGCTCTGCTTGTCAGTGCCTCGCGTGCACGGCTCATGCGGGTGTTTTTTACTTGCTCGTGGGTGGGGGTCGTTCTATTTTTTACTTATTATGTTCTATTTTATACCCTAATATGACTTAATTATACTTACAAATATATTTAAGTGAAATGTATATTTTATAGGCTTTATTCTTTTGTGATATTAATGGGAAACCTAAGTAGAAATGTGATGATACACATTCAAACCATTTAAACCACTCTCAAGTTTAAGTTTTGTAATCTTTATTTAAGTAAGGTGTAAGTTTTTGTAATCTTTATTTTGTAAGGATGTATACATTAATCGTGGTTAGTACATGTCTCAACTGAGAAGTTCAGGTTTTAAAAGTGAAACTTCATCACCATTCAAACTATTCTCAAGTCCTAAACATAAAGAACCAAAGTTTATAAAAGTATGAAATAATATAAATAATAATGGTACACATTAATCTGAGTTACAAAGCATTTTTAAAGCAAAACATCTATAGTAGGTAGTAATATAGTATAAACACTAAGCTATTGTTTCTCTTTTAGTTAGTGAATTAATGTGAATATGAGTTGTTGACTAAATTAGTTTGTTTATCCAGTGTAATATATTATATATGAATAATTAAAAATAAAAAATTAGTGGCTAAATATTTGGTTCTTAAGGTTTGAAAAATTCAGATCATAAAATATCGTCATGACTAACCTCATCATAAATTAGAGTATGGAAGAAAAAAAATGAAGACAATTAAAGAATTGAAAATTTTAGGTAAAGATTTACTATGTCTTCATTCTCTTCATTCTTCACTCACGGTAATCAAACCTTATCAGGCGAGCAAGGAAAGAAACATACATTCTTTGTGGTCGTTTTCACGATACTTTTACAAGTCTAACTGGTGAACAAGGAACATACATGCTCTACGCTTGTCTTCATTCACTCCTTGTGTCGATTTAGCACTGCTGCCCTTGCACACCAAATTGAAGAGGGGCTGAAAACACTTAGAACCGGTAATATACTATAATTTATCTCTTTCTCTTCAATCATGATAATTTTGTAAGTCTAACTAGCAAGCAAGGAACATACATGCTCTACGCCTGTCTTATCTACAGATCTTGTTTTTGTTTAGTTGTTTGTGCTCCATAAATATGGTCACTAATTTAATATAGAACTAATAAATCTCATGTTTATCTTGCAGTTTTATTGATTAATTGTATCATTAGGACAGCTACAGGCTTCGTATAAATGTTAAAGGTTGAACATGCTTGGAAAGTGTATGAGCTCCACGTGAAGAAGTGGTCATGGTTTGTGTTGTGGCGGGTTTAATTTTTTTTCTAAAGTAGGTGATTATGATTTTTTTTTCATTTTGTGTGTTGGATTTACTATGAAGCTATGGGGTACAACATAGTTTATAAATGTTTTGATACAACAAGGCTTGAGATGCTTAAAGATTGAAGATGTTCAATAATATATGTCATTTGTGAGCAGTGAACACTATTGAATTTCTAGAGTTTCATTATGTGTTTTTTGTTTCAAATTTATTGCATATGGGCGGAACAACTATAGTAGATTCAGCCTTTAACAAATCATTCGGGTGAATTCATTTTCAGGTGAATTGGCTTTTGGGTGAGTTTTGTTGAAATGGTTTTGGGTTGTACCAAATTGCGGTTTAATTTCGGGTTGGTTCGAATTTTTAGGTCACATTCTGGGTAACATCATCCGGTTTAAAGGTGAGTTCGGATCGGGTTGGGTCGGATCAGTTTTTCAGGTTCGGATTACTTTTATCAGGTCTAATTGTAGCTATTTTGATTGTTTTATATGTGGCATTATATTATTGGAGGGGAACATAAAACCCACGTGAGACTCATACAGGGACCACCCATTTATATTGTTTTGCAGCATATTCGAGTAGTTGTTTTACACTGCCATATTTGTAGCATATTTACTGGATGTTTTGTGTTGACATATATTTGTAGTTGTTTTAAAAATTATTGTTCGGTAGTGTGACATATTTACAGCATAAGTTAGTTATGTGCAGTGCGTTTACTGTTTTCTATACTACAATATTAATATTAAATTATCGTTAAAATTTTATTTTGTTGAAAAATAAATAAATTAACTTATAACATGTGTTATAAGATAAGTAGTTTGTTGTTATCAAAGGTCCTCTAACACTCAAAGCATGATAAATTAAGTACAACAAAGGTTAATACATCATAAACTACTGTTTGATCATAATTCAACCTCAATTGGTTGGTCCCCTCTCTTTTTACTTCAAATTTAATGTAATGTGCGGTATAAACTAATTAATAAATAAAATATAATAATTAATTAGTTAATTTTATTATTGTATTAACATAAAAACAATAAACTAATTAAGTTCAAAAATTTATTGAATATGGTATTTGTAATCTTAAAACTCTGGAAAAGACAAACAACATAAATATGATATAAATGTCACATACTCCCTCCGTTTAAAAATATCTGAGTAATGACGCATGTACCCCTGTTTTTTACTTTTCCTTTTAGATAATAATTACCTTTGTGTTGAATAGTATGGTTAAAAGTGGAAAAAAGTATGTCAAAAAGCTAAAATTACACAGATTTTTGAACAAGAATCACATCCTAAAACGACAGATATTAATTAACGGAGGAAGTAGTAAATATACTCTAAACAACCAAAAGAAAATATGTCAAAATGTAACATTTATGTTAGTCTCATCTATGAGATACAAACATCAAAACTCATCCAGAAGTTCTTTCATCAATTTCCATTGCATCAATTTCCTTTGCAACATGATTATCATTTCCTTTGTAGGCAGAAAATTCTACTCCAAGAAATTAGAAGCTGATAAACACTCTCCTAAATCCTTCATCTTGAATTCTTCACTCTTCCTTGTTTAGGCAAACCATTGCCTTCTTGTAATACTAATACCTTATCTTTTTTGTGTATCTAATTAATTTTTATTTTATAGGGGGCTTTCTAAACCCAAATTCTAGTATCCTTAAACATGATAAAGGCAAGAAACTAGGTATCCCTTAAGAAATATGTAAGCCCAATGTTCACAGAATCGCGATTCGATCCCACGATCCTACGATTTTACAATCTAAATTCATAGTTACGATCCGAATTGCAGGTAGGATCGGGGCCATGTAGGATCGTCAAAGGATCACGATTCCATTGCATGATCCTACGATCTTACACTCTAGATCCATAGTACGATCCTACGATCCGATTGATCCTAACTTTTTTATAGTTTATGTTTTTCATATCAATGTGAATTATATCTAATAAAATATAAAGAAACAAAAAGTTGTCAAATTTTTGTTAAAAGTTTCATAATCCATAAAATATCATGACTTTGAACATTGCAAATGGATGTTATTAATACAACTTTTATATGTAGATTTATTTGAGGTCATTGAGCGGATAAGGATTAAGATTAGAATATCACTTCTTATTACTCTCCATCATGAAAGATTACAATATGTACCTAGGTTTTCAAAAAATGTATGACATTTAAAGTGTTATTCAATATTGTAATGATAAAAAATTCAAAGTTATAAAGCTTTAAAAAAGAAAAAGAAAAAAACTTAAAAGAACCAATACAAATTTATAAAATATTATTGATTACTCTTATCATTTTTTTCTTCTTTGGTTATAACTGAAACAATAAGCTATTGTAACTCATTTTGACTTTGTGTTCCATTGCTTACTTACTCTTTTGAATGAGCATGGATGTGAAAACCCATGATTTTGTAAATAAAGAACCCGTAGCTCATAATGTTTGTTGGGGGAGTGATGAAAGAATAAAGATGCACATAAAAATTATGTATTACGTGATTTGATTTATGTTTACCTATCTTATTAAATTTTAACTTTTTATGGACAATAATAAGAGAATTCATCTGGTTTGTTTATCTACATTTCAATTTTGTAAGTGTATTATCATAGTTGTAGTCTTAATTTTTTTATTTAGTAATGCTATATATTCTTACTCAAATTAAACTTTATGCTTTGAATAGAAGTTGTTTATAACATATGTATATTTTTGGATAATATTAAATCACTTTTCGTAGGATCGAACGATCCCACGATTTGATCCCACGATCCGATCCTAGGGGTCACTTACGATCCTACGCTAGGATCGCGATCCAAAATTGTGTAAGCCACAATCTCACACCACACACGGCTTAACTCAGATTTTAAGCACGTATTTTGGATCGACTCCAGGCAATGGCTGGATATTTGACCTTTTTTTCCTTTCTACAGTCCTTCAGATACTGCGTTTCGGGACCTGCGGAACAGAACTTCGCGCATACTTAATTCACAAGCTAAGACAAATCAAATTATACATTAGTTAATGAATTGTATTACTCGCGCACAAAATAAATAAACTTCAAAGCACAGTTATCCATACTCGCAAACAGGGAATTAAGCATTCTCATATGGAATAGAAATAAAAGGGTTTTAAAAAACCATACATATTCCTCTTATAGTAGTTTGTGCTGCTAGCTAGAAAAAGGTGAAAGTAGAGCCAGAAACCGGTTCCAAGTACCACCTGAGCTAATTAAGAAGACTGTCGAATTCTAGCTGACAGTATGTATAGAGGATTGTATGCTGGAGCGAACCTCAATATAAAAAGGCTTCGCATACAGCGTGGGTGCAATGGTATACGGATTTTGCATTAAGCCTGAACCACCTTGAAACTGAATCTCTATATATTTGGAGTCACAAAAGGAGAAAACTCCAACGTTGTTTTTTTTGGAAACAAACTGAAACATTCTTCATGCAAACCAAGTCAGAGAATGGGCAAAAAACTTATACCATACTCTGAGTGCAGTTTAAGCTGTGAACTTTACAAGTTTTACAACCCCACCTCCGCTTGGACATCTTACATACAGGGATCACACCCACAGGTCTCCCAGGCCTAAAATTAGAAACTACATAATCATAAACTATTCTACTAACATGGAATAAACTACGTCTACTATTATCCCACTTGATCCGTTTGCTGCTGCATACCTGGGTAGTAGGGGGACTGAACTATCACAAAAGCCTACCTTTCCTTTGCATTATAGACATCGAACCTGCTACTAGATCTTAACAGAAATAGGCTGATAGAATAATTTTTACTCCTACATGTAGCAGTATCATCTGTTCTACACTTTTGAACATTGAAGCTGCCATTCTGCTTGATGTCCCAATCCTTGCTCCTCTTGATCGATCCTTCCGTTAGCTTATAACAATAGCTAGGCTACCCGTCTTATAGACAACTCCAGAGCATTTGAGTTTGTTATAGGACTAACCATAAGCACCATTGTGTTTTGGAGATCTCTCTTTCAGAAATCAGAGATTGATACTTACACACATGATAACCTGCACTCTTATCGGTGAACATCAACACTGGCATTTTGTAACGGTGATGAGATGTCCACGGACCATCATACCCCAGAGATGCAGTGATTTGGAGTAACAGACGTGATACTATCTTATATTTTTCTGTCACCACGACCAGTCACCCTTCAGATGTGCAAGTCGCGCCCTTGATAATATAACAGGAGGGGTAATCTATTCAAAAAGAAAGTAATATATAATGAACCATAAGCTGCAAAATCCTTTATATAAAAGGGCCAACCTATCTAAGATAATAGTTAAACAGTAACTTTTCTAATCAAGGATTGTTGCCACATTACACCAGACAAGGCTTTCTGAATAGATTCAGAAGACCAGATTGTATCCTTTTAACTTCTTCTTCACTGACTTTTGCATAACACCATTAATCATAAGGTGACCGATGACATTACATCTCCAGTGGCAGACATTATTGAGATTTTCGACATCCCCAATATCCCCATTGTTTGTGTCCAGCTTTGTCATCGCAAGCATCGTCGGTTTTCTCACGCACCCTTTTTGCACAAGATATATCCAACTCCTCAAGATCCGAACTGGCACTGCGTTTGGCACCATGCTGTCTCACATCCATTGAGGTTGAGGTATCTTTTTCAGTGTCTTTGTAGATGGAATAGGAGCTTTCCCCTAGTTGTGGCCACACTCGAGAACAGGGAGACGACCAGATTGACCCAGACGCCGTGGTAACATCCCTATGGGGCATGGATTCCATGATTCTGCAATACACCATCTGCCAGTGGACACCGCATCACTACTGGGTGATTGTGAAGATTTTCCATCATTACCACCCTTCGCTAGCTTCGATTTGAGTACATCTAGGTTTCTAGTAGCCTTCTGAATATCCTTGTCATGAGTAAGATACTGTTTTCAAGATTGACATCACAATAAGTATCATCTACCGTCATGTCTGCAGGAGATGATGATGAGAAAACCACTGAGAGTTTCTTGAGTCTCGGTTATCAATGTATCTCCAATCATATGTGCAAGGGCTAAGGCGGAGTTGAAGTGTTTCATTTCCAGGCTCTGAGATGAGAAGGCATCTTCTTACAAGCTCAAGCAGATTGGCTTTGGCAACATGAAGAGTAACAGTTTGATGCCAGGTTTCATCATCAGTCTGAACAGGCTTTAGTTGACTCGAATTTCCAACAGCCGACACAATAGTGAAGAAAGGAGTTCAAGCTGGAGGTTCTCAGAATCATACGCCGTGATGGGCCCAAATGTTTCTAGACCTACAGATTGATGGGCTATATTAGAAAAACCAAACTGACAAACCAAAAGGCACGAGAGGGTGGAAGCATAACATCAATGCAAAAGTGACAATAACATTTTTTAGCGTAATGAAAACTTTACTACTTTACCAATGTCCTCTTTTAAGCTTGTTCGAGCATCAATCATGTCGAGCACACTTTCAAGCAAGTTGAGTAACAACTCAGGCTCCATCTCTGACAAGTTGGAGATCACCGGTTCCCATTTTTCAATAGCAGCTTGCATGTCATCAATGCTTAAACCAAACCTAAATTTATCTTGGAACTCCATAATGTCCACTGAATTTCTCATCCCCAGTAGATTCTCCAGCAGCACTGAAACAAACTCCAAAGAGAAGAACGAATATAACCGTACAAGGGTTTTCAAAACCCGAGTTATGTGTTTTTTGGAACCTGTATAAACAAGGAGAAACTATTAAGAGCACATATAATGCTAAAAAGCAACCTTATTAAACTCCACACCATCTCATTTTATCTGCTTGTCAAGACTATCAAAGTTGTTACCCGAGTGACAATGAAATTACACAGTATTTGCCCATGATGTAAACTAGACTCTTTTACTCTAATAACACAATAAAAAAATAACGAGAATAGTCAAACAGAGAGATCCAGACATCTAATATGTCAAGTTCAAGCAAAATGGAGAGATGGAGAAATCTTTGGAACTTACAAACATATTGGCAAGGTTGGAATTTGATAGACATGACAGAAAAAGCCAGTTACACCCCCAGGTTTGTAGGGAATGTTTGCCAACAATGTCGGTAAAAACTCAAAAAAGATATAGTGATAGAACTTAGGAAGTTTAAGGTAAACTCCCTACTGATAAACCCTCATAGAGGCCAGGAAAACATTCAACTTCACCTTGATCCCTTCTACAATCCCCCTAGCTCATTTATAACCACACACTTACCATAATCCTGGTTATTACCTCACAGTATCTTTCCTAAAACTAATGATAAAAAATACACAGCAACTAACGGTCAACATACCTCCTTGACTTCCTAATTAATCACGATAATAACTAACAGTCAAGATACCTCTTTTACTTCCTAATTAATTAGGATTACAACTAATGACAAAACCCCTTTGACTTCCTAATTAATAACTACATAGCAACTAACGATCAAATACCCCTAGAACTTCTAAACAATAACTACACAGTCCTAACATCACTCCACCGCTGCACATCCACCTTGTCCTCAAGGTGGAAAGAAGGGAATTGCTGTTGAACTGCTGTGGAAGAAGGGTTGGGGTTTTTCCCGACAAGGTGATCCTTCTCTCTTCTCTTCTTTTGCAAAATTTCCAGCAAATGCACAACGACATTCTGCAGCAGAAATATGATTGGTGGTTGATCAGCGAAGGAACTCAATTGAGTAATTGGCAATAGAACATGGTGGCAGTCTTGAGGATACGGATTTTGAAATAGGGGTGGAATTTTCCCTAATCCGACAGAATCAATTACCAGGTGTGATGGACATCTTCCACCCTATTTTCTTTCGCTTTAATCTTTTCATCGATCATGCTCTGACTCCTTTTGTTGTTAGTCTCCCACACTTCCGCTTCATCTACACTGTTGACGAGAAAATACTCCTCCCTCTCGAAATCTCAATTTTTTTTAATCTTCTTTCCAGACTTCTGTTCATGTCGCCTACACTTTGCTTTAATTCCTTGAAGCGACGACACTTTTACAGGAATATACAGCCTCTAATTCCGCTTTTCCATCTCGCCTTCTCCACGCGACTTCTAGAATTAAGGATTTAGTTCAGTCTGAGAAAGCACCGAGTCGCTCCAAGCACACCACCTAACCTTGGTAACTTCATCTTTCTTTTTCCTTTCTTTTCCTTTTCCTCTTCTCTTCTTTTGATCAATTTTTCTCTGCTTCGACGTGACCGTTTTGCGAATTCCACCAACCTGGCTTTGACAAGGTTGACAAAAATGAGGTATTTCCTTCTCTCGTCGCAACGACCTCCCTTCCCCCTCTCTTTCTTGTCCCGTCTCCTTCTTTTGTTCTCTTTCCGCCTTCTCGCTGGTCTTCTTCTTGCCTTCATTCTTGGAACCCTCACATGTCCCAAAGCATTGGGGAATGTTTTTTCTTCCCGTTCCAATTCAGTGGTTTCTGCTTCCCTTTTCTCTTCTAAGGCTTCTAGTGGGGCTATCCCGACACACTTCCCCATCGTCTTAACTTTTGGTTCCTTTAGGGCAATTGGAATTATTTGGTGCATCCAGCCCCGTTCCTCCATTTCCACCATCGTCGGATCTGAATGGATGCACTTCAAATTTGAATCATTACAGTAATGAGTCAATTGATTGCGCTTCATCTCGATAATGAACTGTGACCGAGTATCTCAAGCATTACTCCCAGTTCTTGCTTTATCTGCTCAAAAATCTCAATCAACGACCCTTTATTCTCCATTTTTTTCCTTAGTGAAATCTCCCACTCCCAAGAACGGGCTCTGATACCAATTGATAGAACTTAGGAAGCTAAAGGTAAACTCCCTACTGATAAATCCTCATAGAGGCCAGGAAAACATTCAACTTCATCATGATCCCTTCTTACAATCCCCCAGCTTATTTATAACCACACACTTACCATAATCCTGGTTATTCCCTCACAGTAACTTTCCTAAAACTAATGATAATAAATTCTACAACTAACGGTCAAGATACCTCTTGACTTCCTAATTAATTACGATAATAACTAACAGTCAGGATACCTCCTTGACTTCCTAATTAACTACGATAATACCTAACGACAAAACCCCTTTGACTTCCTAATTAATAACTACACAGCAACTAACGATCAAATACCCCTAGAACTTCCTAAACAATAACTACACAGTCCTAACATATAGCAGCATCATACAGTAATTAGGATGCAGCGGGGAAAAGAATAGCCCAGCAGATCCATGCTTGCAAATAACAACAATGAATATATCAAGCTTTAATTTGTTTTCTTATTTACTACTCTCAAATTTCCAGAAACCAAACACCTTTCAGTTGGTCAACCACTGCAATTTATGGAAGAGAAGAATTAGCATCTAGCAACTTCCAATATCAAAAGAGTCATTCACTCACTACGCTTTCTCTTGACTTGAGAACTTGGTCTCGACTTCTGCTTCGTTTTCAGACCAAAGAGAGTTCTTGCAATCGGGACCGAATTTCCTCCTTGATGTTGGCACTTTCACCATGCTTGAATGGAATGGTCTTTTGCTGAGGATCCCAATAATAGGATTTCAGCCAATCAAGAGCCTGGGATGAGATCAAGGTTCACTCTGTGAGACATGTGCCACTAGCAGGCATTAATATAAACATTTGACATAAATAGACCAAAGTAATGTACTCTTTAATAGTAGGCTGAACAACCTTTCAACGTTACATCAAGACACTTGCAATCTCACAAGCACATAAAATTAAAAAAGAAAATATACCTCCGTAGTGGCTTGGCGAAGAAGGGGAAGTGACGGAAGATCACGGTGAGAAGCCTCTGGATTAAGAGTCATAAACCAACTTTAGTAAATGCCAACATCAAGTTGAGAATGCAAGGAAGTAAAAGATATGAAGATGCCTCATTCTGTTCTGCCAACTGATATGATAGCTTTTTGTGGTATCATAAACTAAAGTGATTTCTGAAACATCAAAACCGACAAATAACCTAAGCACACTTAGACGATAAGTTATTGCTCCTTACCATGACGTATGTCAATCAGCATACGTGGCATATTTATTGCTGCAGCAGCCTCAGCTATTGAAACTTTAGTTCTTCGTCGCGTCTTCTCCACAAGCCCATTTACAAGCCTTACATTAACAATTGCACTTATGTCTGAGTTCTCATATTACATATAGTATGTTGCATATGGTTTAAATGAAGGTTTAGCAAAAAAGATAAAGGAAAAAAATAAAACCCTTCTGCTCTCGTTGAAGATTTTATCACCACTTGGTTTGTGAATTTTTATACTGTATTATCTTACTTGTCACTCCATATAAGATTTGACTTAAAGATTAGTCTATCAAGCATCTTAAACATACCTCATAACTGCCATACTATACAGCATTGCCAGAACTTCCTCTGAATCTGAGACACTACTGCTCAAATCCAGCCTACAAAAAACAAGGACAAGAAAACTATAAAGGAGGAAGTAATAAAGGAAATAGAACTATTTCAACCCAGATTATTTCTTGTATATTCTTTGGATTCATCAACAATTAAGATCATTGAGGTAAAGAATAGAGACTTGATTACTCTACTAATAGAGACAGAGGTGACAAGCAAACAGCAATAACCAAGCATCTAAGTGAGAAAGGAGCTGACGCCAGGTAGAGATCATCATAAATGACCCAATGAAGGATAATCAAAAAAAAGGCAAACGCCAGATTAGACTTAAGGTCACCTTATGCTAGGATCTTTTTGCTGAATTTCTATAATTGAAGCCGTCACCTCGATCACAATAGGCAAACATCCCCTGCTTCTCCATGTTCTTATCTGTGATAAGGATTGAAGTATTACGTTTAACGAACAAGACAACATAGAAACCGCAAGACTCCCTATTCAATTCACACCATATAATAAAAAGTAGTCAAGAAAAGCCAGAGACCAAGTTGAAAGACGTACTCTACTTAGAGCGAGGCGATGGATTCTGGCAAATTAGAAAACAAGGAGATTCGAACAGAATCCCATTCATCCCAACTCATCCATGGCACAATTTATGGTCCTTGACGTTTCCACTGAATTCACCCATCTTGTCTTGTAACAAGAGAGGGTCCATTAGATAAGCCCACACTTCGATTAGGAAATTTGGAGTGACAGGCGGGCTTGGACCTGAAATCAAAAACGACACAATCATGACAGGCATGAGTCATGACTAATTGTACCTGCCAAGTACCATATTCGCCCTATCATAGAAAGCATATGCATAGTAGTCTAACAACAAGATCACTTAACAAAAGCCTCCTCAATGATCTGAAACAATCAAACAACAAACTATATAATATAAAATATTCAACCACCAATGACGCATTCATGATAGCACACCTGATTAGAGCGTAACAGAAGTGGCATATCCATACCAAAACTTCCAATTCATTTTAAATAAGAGCACCATATCAGTTTCAAGTCATTAGACATAATTCATGATCTCAATCAAAACTCAAGAACGGCTAACCGAGTCAAACATTAATCTGTTCAAAACCAACGCTAACAGTACCAAGGTATGGCACTAAAGCAGAATATTCAAGTATCTAAACAAGCAAAACCCAACAGAACATAGCTATTAGAATAAACTTGTACGTAGGACGGTTATAAAAATAACTTTCCAGAAATTTAAGTAGATGTGTTGTCAAATGGCACCCACAGCGGCACCATGACAGTGCGGTGCGGAAATAGTGCAATCGCCATAAATGACACCACTTCTAGCCAACAAGATATACAACAAACCACAAAATAACACAAAAGCTCAATAGTTTAAATATGTCTCACTTCAAAACTCCAGTTCATCGAGAGAAAGTTTGGCTTACTCTAAAAAGCCACTACTAGCTTCTGAGAAAATACTAAATCGATTCTAAAGGTTATAAGGCAGTGGCAGAGAGTCACTATCTTGACACATTGACACTTCACTGCGATTTTGCCATTAAAAAAACAGTAAACAAATATAGCGTAGCTGTTACCCAGTAAGTACTCACCGTTTGACTAAGGAAATTAAATGCTGGGCATGACTATGTCTAGACCTGGCAAAAGTGACCCGCACCCGAAAAACCGATCCGACAACCCGATCTGAACCCGTTTTAAACCGAATAATGTGACCCGAAATGTGACCCAATAACCCAAACAACCAAACCAAACAGCAATTTGATACAACCCGAATCCATCCGAACCGAACTAACCCGAACCGAATTCACCCACATGCTTTGTTAAATCTAAATCTAATGTAATTGTTCCAACCATAAACAATAATCTTGAAACCAAAAACACAAAATGGGAACTTAAGACATCTAATAGATGTTCATTGCTCACAAATGATGTATATAATATTGGACATCTTCACTCTTTAGGCATCTCAATAGAATGCAGCAGTTTCATAACAGCATCACAAACAATTATCCTCTACTTCGAGAGACACAAGAGAATGCAGCAGTTTCATAACAGCATCACTACTAGAATGCACAAAGATAACAACAGTTCGAGTATTTTACCGGTTACAGCCCCTCTTCAGTATGGAGTACGAGATGCAGCAGTTCCAGTGATTAATCTCTGCAGAGGTGCAGACATAAGAAGAAAAGAGAAAAAGGGGCAGACAGAGCATGTATATTACCGGTTTCCTGAATGCTTATCATTTACGTCACATGGTGCGACAGAAGAAATAAAAAACTTCTTTTTTTATAATCACCGGAGAGAAAGTTTGACTAGCTTATTGTAGGTCTCTTGCCACCGAGCTACTAATTGAAGGATGTTTGTAGTTGCTTTGTTTTGGATGTTCTGAAATGGCAATCTGCGGTGAGTTTGGATTGAGGTTAAATGGGGTCAAACATGATTAACATCACTAGGTAAGGTTTATGGAAATTGTGGTAACCATTTCAAATTCTGTAGTTGAACAAGGAGAATTAGGGTGAACCGTTTAAACCTTGCTAAATTCTCATTACCTCACGAATTAGTGTTAATAAAAATCGGGTAAGCTTGGGGTAAATCAAAGTGACATGTTAACCCCTTTAACCCCCATATTTTGTTTGTGAACAAGATGAATTATAATATCTAGTCTCATTTGACCTCAAATGAAATACACTATTAATCAACTCCACTGAACACCCTCCAACGTAAAACTTGGGAAGTTTTACCAATGACCCCTAAGATATGTCAAAGGTTGCCAAATACCCTTGAGCTTTGAAATCACCATATTTTCCCCCTGAGTTTTATTGATTAATACATTAACATAACATGTTAAATAAACTACATATCCTCATTTTACCACTGTTACGAGACACCCTACAGTGGTCAACTTATCTTAAACCCAAATTTCCGTTCATGAGAGAAGAAGATATGTTGAGTATATTACCGGCGGTTCCCAAATGAAATGTTTTTCAACCCCGTCTTCAATCTGGTGTGCGAGAGATGCAGCAGTTCCACTTCCAGTGATTTATCTCTGCAGAGGCGCAGACACAAGAAGTGAGTGAAGACAGCCGCAGAGCATGTATGTTCCTTGTTCGCCAGTTAGGGTTGCATAATTATCGTGAGTGAAAGAGATGAGTTACGAGTACATTACCGGTTCCGATTCTGAAATATTTTCTTCAGTCTGGTGTGCGAGTGATGCAGCAGTTCCAATCTCGGTAGAGGCGCAGACACAAGAAGAGAACGAAGAGACGCAGTGTTCCAGTTGCAAAATTATCGTGAGTGAAAGAGAATGATGTGAAACCCTATTTTGCTCTGATTAGGAAAATTACTACTCCCTCCATCGTGATTTGACCGTCATGTTTCTTTATGGTACGTTTTTTCACTTCAAAATTAAATATATAAATAAATAATTTTATAAAACTAAATTTTGTAACATAAGTTTATTTGTAAGGATTCATATGCAAAACTTAATTTTTAAAATTAATTTATCTTATATGTTAAAAATTGAAGTCAAATGACATGTCCAAATAGTAAACAGGACGGTCAATTCAGGACGGAGGGAGTATTTTTTTTTGCTAATTCATAAATGTTACTAAAAAAGGAAAGTCATGAGATATAGTGATTGTAAAAGTCCATGAAATGTAACTATAGTCATTGACCAGAAACGACAAATGATGAAATATCCCAACTAATAAACAAAGTTTTTAAAGTTCATAATTTACCTCTAAGTGTTCAAAAATTCATTAAAATTCACAAAAAATCAAAATACTATAAATATATATATATATATAGATTGAAAAATTTAAAAAAATTAATAATTAAAATATCATCAAATATTGAAAAATATGTATTTCTTAGATTTTTTAAAATTATTCAATACCATAAAAATAATATAGAGTTTTGAAAACAGAATTTATATTAATCTTTCTACTAATTTATACCAATTAAGTACCATACATTTTTAGGTTATTTTCTTTATCAATTTAAATTATTTATTTAAAATAATTATTTTGTATTTTAAGATATTTAGAAAAAAATTTAAACATTTATATTCTATATTCCATATAACTTTATGATATAATATTTTCTAGATAACAAAAGTACTATGTCATAAAGTTACTACAAAATAGAATATATTTTTTTATAATATTTTTCTCAATATTAGTTTAAAATATAATTTAATTACTTTGAATAAATAATTCAAATTGGTAGAAAAAAAGAATAATTAAAAATGAATGGTACAAATTATGGTACTAATTGATACAAATTAATAGAAAGATTGATATAAATTATGTTTTAAAAACTCTATATTTTGTTTGATGGTATTGAATAATTTAAAAACATCTAAAAAATATTTACTATTTTTTTATTTTTCAAGATTTTTTTAATTTTTTTTAATATTTTACAATTTTATAATGTATTTATATATTATATTTTATATATTTTTGAATTTTTTGTGAATTTTTTAACACTCAGGTGTATATTGTGAACTTTAAAAGTACTTTGTTAACTAGTATGGGTATTTTTTGTCATTTTTCCTTCTTGTCAATGACTATATTGACATTTCATGGACTTTTGTAAAAACTGTGACTTTCGTGACTTTCTGGTCAATGAAGGTCAAGACTATAGGCGTCAGTGTTATGGTCAATGACGATAGGCGCCAGTGTTATAGTTAATTCACATCACTTTTATTTTTTATTAGTTATTTCTGTATAAATATTTGAAGAAAATCACTCAATAATTTGAGAAAAATAAATATTCTCTTTAATATCACAAAATAATAAAGATTATAAAATTTGTACTTAACAACACATGTTGGTTAAACCCATAAACTACTTGAAAAACTTCACATTCCCCATCATGTTAGCACACTAGTTTAATCGAATCAACAACTCACATTTAGATTAACATAAATTCGATTGTGCAGCGGCCCGCACATGAGTTAGGAATGGGACAGATATTTGGCAGTCTCAGTCAGCTGCTGACTGGACTATTTTGCTGATTGACTGCCTTTTTACTATATTAACTTTAATTGGTTGTAACTTTTAATATATAAGTCCAAATTTTTTTAAAAAAAATATCACTGTTAATCTAAATTCAAGCTCTTCAAATCAAGACCAGACATGGATATGTTTTGACATCTTTGTAAAAATTATTTTTACACGTATATGATGATACACTAATACTATGATAATATGATTCATTAATTTTGATATAATGATTCATTAAAATTGATATTATCATTCATTAACTAATAAGTGGTGAATTAGATTACAAATTTTGGAACCAATAAAAAATCATTATTGTTTTGTAGTGTATAATTATTGTTTATGGTGTATTTTAAACCTTATATGGTGAATCATATATTTTTCATACATACCAAATACTTGTTTTGTGTTACTTTAATTTTTATATGTTTACGTTGATACACTAAAATGATGATATGATTCATTAACTTTGATATTATGATTCATTAATTAATAAGTGATAAATTAGATGGGGAACTTCGGACGATAAAAAATCATTATTGTTTTGTAGTATATTATTATTGTTTGGTATGGATTAATTTTAAACTTTATATGGTGAATCATTTATTTTCCATCATACCAATTTTTTTGTGTGCATTATTGTTTATTTTTAAATTTTTATATGTTTGCAATGATACTTATTATAAAGATATGATTCATTATATTGATTTATGATTCATTAATTGATATTATATTCATTGACTAATAGTTTTTAATTATATAACAACCTTTGGAACCAACTAGTAGAAAAATGGGGCCATTTTTCGGCGGTTTTTAAATTTTCGTCGAAAATGTGTGTCGGGACATGCTATTTTCGGCGGTTGTATATAGGAACCGCCGAAAATAGCCAACTAAAAGACCATTTTCGGCGGTTCCTATATACAACCGCCGAAAATAGTCAATCGAAGCCTCATTTTCGGCGGTTCCTATATACAACCGCCGAAAATGGTCTTTTTAGTTGGCTATTTTCGGCGGTTGTATATAGGAACCGCCGAAAATGAGTCTTATTTCTAATACCCTAGCGCCCCGACTCGACATATCTCTCTGCCTCTCTTCTTCCTCGGCGCTCTCTACTCCAGTTCGCCCCTCAAATCGCCCTCTCTTCTTCTCTGTCGCCGCCGCGCCTAACGCCGCCGTCACCCCGCCGCCGTCCTCCTCCGCCCCAGTCGCGCCACTACCCCCGCGGTCTGCTGCTGCCCAAATCCAACGCCAACAGAGAACGGGGTTAGTTGTTCTCCATTCGAAAATTTTGAGATTTTGTTGAATTGGGTCCTAATTTGTTGTTTATATGTAATTGTTGATTGATATATGTATTCTGGAGTGTAATTGATTGATTGGTTTGATTGGAAATACAATATGTGGGCAATTTTAGAAAATAAACTATACGCTCGCAAGGTGTTCGATGAAATGATTTAACCAATTTCAATGATTTTTTTGCTATCTTACCATTGTTTATGTGAATTTTTGAGAAGTAAACGACCTTGGTGAATTGACGTATCAATTGTACTGTTTTTCTTCTCATTTAGATACTACACAAGATTGGCAGTAGTAGTCGCGTTAGCTAGCTCCTCGTGTCTTCACTCGCCACCCGCTTCCGTTTGATCCTCGTCCATCCAAATACCGGTTAGTTTTTTTTTTCAACCTAAATCAATTTCAATTTATCATGCATAATTGTTTGTATAATTTGTTGATTATATAAAATAGTTAGTTGCAGGATTATATATATATATAAACACGATAGAATAACCACAAAATAATGTATATGCCAGCAAGGTGTTCTATAAAATGTTTGTGTAGTTAGTTTATTTATATTTAGTAGCTAGTTAGTTGAGTAGATGTACATATATAATATAACATGTACTATATATATTTTATATATATATATATATATATCACCAAGTAGTATATATATTATAGATGTGTATATACATATAGACAACCAAGTAGTATATACAATATATATATTATAGATGTGTATATACATTATATATAATATGCATATAACACAACCAAGTAGTATATATAAGATAGCGTATTATATATATATACAGACTCGCCGTGCGAGAACCATATCGATATATATCCTTTTCCGAAGATAGGTTAGTTATTGTTATTTTTTATATTTAATTTTTAAATGTTAGTTAAGTTATTATACATTATAACACTTTTTTGTAAATATTTTTTAAATTTTGACTGGTTGTTTGTAGAATGGACCGTGAATGGATGTACGGTCTGCGAGGGAATTATTTTGAATCGAAAGTGGAAAATGAATTTTGCAAAGCAGCTCTCTATCATCAGAAAAGGATGAACGACACTCACATTCCTGTCCATGTGCACAGTGCGAACTTCGCAACAAATTCCCTAACCTACATGCTATCAGATTTCATCTATCACGACGTGGATTTATGCCAAACTATAAGATATGGTTTTTTGCATGGCGAGTCTTTAGAAGCTAGTAGCAGGGTGCATACTTCCACCCAGCAGAACAGTGAACCAAGAAAGGTTACCGATGATACCACATTTCCTGATAATGAGTGTGATCAGAGTGACACTGAAATCAACGATGATAGTGAAAAGATTGAACAACTGAACTCTATGCTGCAAGATGTTGAGGATAATTTCACAGACAAGCCCGATGAATATCAAAGATTAGTTGACGCATCACGGTCCCCTTTGTTCCCCGGATGCACCAAATTTTCAAAATTGACATCCGTGCTACACTTGTTCAATCTGAAAGCAAGATTCGGCTGGAGTGATAAGAGTTTTACGGCAATACTAGAACTATTCCACGACATGCTTCCAGATGATAACAATCTTCCTACATCCACTTATGATGCAAAAAAGTTGATGTGTCCTATGGGTGTGGAGTACGAAAAGATACACGCATGTCCAAACAGTTGTGTATTATACAGAGGAGAGAATAAACATTTGAATCAGTGTCCAAAATGTCATTTGTCACGCTATAACATAAGGACGGCCAATCATCCAATTCTAAGAAAAAAAGTCCTCCAGCAAAAGTCATTTGGTATTTACCCATAATACCAAGGTTCAAACGTCTGTTTGCAAATGTCAGAGATGCCCAAATTTAAGATGGCACGCAGAAGGAAGGAAAAATGATGATAAGCTGAGACATCCAGCTGATTCACCACAGTGGAGGACTATCGATAGAAGATTTGAAGATTTTGCCAGTGATAATCGAAATTTGAGACTCGGGCTATGTACAGATGGGATGAATCCCTACGGCACTCTAAGTAGTCAACACAGCACTTGGCCTGTTCTATTGGTGATTTACAATCTTCCTTCGTGGTTGTGTATGAAGCGAAAATACATAATGTTATCATTGTTGATTTCTGGTCCTAAACAACCCGGACATAATATCGATGTATATCTTGCACCGCTGATTGACGATTTGAAATTGTTATGGAATCAGGGGACAGTGGTTTATGACGGTTACGGCAGACAAAACTTCACACTTCGTGCCATGTTGTTTTGCACAGTGAATGACTTTCCAGCGTACGGGAATTTCTGGATACACGGTGAAAGGCACATTTGCTTGCCCAATATGTGAGGACGACACTTGTTCTGATCGTCTAAAGTTTTCTGGCAAAAACGTGTACATGTGTCATCGTAGATTGTTGCCAGCAGCACACCCGTACCGTAAAAAAGGAAGTTATTCAACGGAAAGACTGAAACACGTGTTGCTCGTATACCTTTGAGTTCTCAAGAGATCTATGAAAAGGTGAAAGACATTGAGAATGTTTTCGGTGTTCCGTCCAAATCTACCCAAAAAAACATCTGGAAAAAATGTTCAATATTTTGGGAACTTCCATATTGGAGACATTTATCTGTTAGGCATTGTCTTGATTTTATGCATATTGTCAAAAATGTTGGTGAGGCTGTTGTTGGGACTTTGCTTAACATACCTGGGAAAACAAAAGACGGAATAAAGGTTCGAAGAGACATGCAAGCTATGGGCATACGTGAGGAGTTGCATCCTCAAGAAAGAGGCAAACGAACATATTTACCTCCAGCATGTTACACTTTGTCTAAGAATGAGAAGATCAGCTTCTGCAAATGTCTTCATTCCCTTAAGGTTCCTACGGGTTATTCATCTAACTGGAAAAGTCTTGTGTCAATGAAGGACTTGAAATTGGTCGGGTTGAAATCTCATGATTATCACGTTCTGATGTTGCATCTCCTTCCTGTTGTCATTCGAGGTATATTGCCGAAGGATGTCCGAAATGCAATTACAAGACTATGTTTCTTTTTAAATGCATATGTTGTTACGATCTATCAACTTGAAATGTATTTTCCACCCTCTTTTTTTGACATCATGGTTCACTTAGTTGTTCACATTGTTAGGGAAATCAAATTATGTGGTCCCATATATTTGAGGTACATGTATCCGTTTGAGAGATACATGGGAATTTTGAAGGGAAGGATGAAGAATAGATATCGACCTGAAGGAAGTATTATAGAAGGGACAATAACCGAAGAAGTGACAGAATTTTGTACTGAATACTTAAAGGGTGCAGTTGCTATTGGAGTACCACAACCTAGACACACGGGAGGGACAGAAGGTCAAGGTGTTACTGGGAAAAAAATTGTGGCAATTGATTCATCCTCAATGGAGTTAGCACATTTGTTCGTTTTACATCACCTTGAGATTATTGAGCCATTTTTTGAGAAACACATGACTACACTAAGAGGTCAATATCCTGGGAGGAATATTGTTTGGTTGACAAAAGAGCAAAACAAGACCTTTTGTTCATGGTTTAGAGACCATGTTATGAAACTTGCATCACTAGCGCCTGATAATGTAGGTGAAGAGCTCCGTTGGTTAGCTTTGGGACCTGGTTCCACTGCTGTATCTTACGACGGGTATGACATCAATGGGTTCACCTATTGGACAAAACGACAAGATGATAGATGTTTAAACCAAATAGCGGGGTGAAAGTAGAAGCAGCAACAACTCAGTACACCCGAGGTGATCCAGCTTCAGCGATTTCAACCTCGAGGTTGTATTATGGATGTATTGAAGATATTTGGGAACTTGATTATCAGTTTCAAAAGTTTGTTATTTTCAAATGCAAGTGGGTGGATAACAGAACGGTTATCGGGTTCATGATGGGTTTAATTTGGTTGATTTATCAAGTCTTGGTCCTACACAAGAGCCGTTCATATTTCCCAAGGACTGTGAACAAGTATTTTACATAGAAGATCCCATCGATTCCAGATGGTCAGTAGTTTTACCAGGGAAAAGATTTGTGATCACAAATGTTGATCAAGATGTTGATGACGATGAATTATTATTTGATGAGACACCACCCTTTTCTAACAGTGTTCCTGCCACCAACATTGTTGATATTCCAGACGATGTAGTGTATACTAGGTCTGATCATGATGAGGGTCTATGGGTCGAAAAACCATAAATGATGTGTTTGTTTGTTAGGTAATTAAATATTAATTTTTTATGATATCTGATTACGTATTTTTTATATTATTTGTTTTGTTGTTATTAATATCATATTGTTTATTTGTGCAGACAGTTAAATGGATGATATGGACGACCCGGTCGGCGAGATTCTGAGTGACGCAGCCCGACCGAGGAAGAGGCAAACACGTGGAGGGAAGGGCCGCACGTCACGGGCCCGAACTGATGAGGGGGTAGTGGCACCGCCGAGATTATAGTGTCTGATGTGCCAGCTGCAGACACACAGGCTGGACCTTCTGGGTCACAGATCCCAGAGAGCAGGACCGTAAAACCTCGAGGTCCTACAAAAGCTCTGAAGTCAAAAAGATTGAGTCGAAGCCGCTGCAGTTTAATGAGTATCTACAACCGACTGGGGAATGGGCTGGAGACTTCACTACTGAGCTGGGCATCATAGTGCGAGAGTATTGTGATATCACTCTCTCCTGGCCTCAGGTTGACGAAGGATTGAAGAAGCAGATGTTTGAGATCGTACAGGTAAATAAACAATAGTTGCAGTATTTATTGATACGATTTATAAGTATGCATAACTAACATCCTTTTCATTTATGATGATATGCAGAAACGATATCGAATACCTGCAGAAACCGAGTACTACACCATGGTCAAATCGATGATGCGCAAGAAATTTTCAGATCATAAGCATGATCTGGTCAAATGGTTCATCACCAAGAAGCTTAAGCGGCCTGACGGCGACACACGCCAGCCTTGGGAGATCTACACAGCAATAACCCAAGAGAAGTGGCAGCAGTTTTATGACAAGAAGATGGAGACGAAGGTACATACTAACTCTTAAATAATTAAGTATTGTATATACATACAAATAAGTTTACATATGTATATGTTTTTAATAATCATCATCGTGTTTGTTGTTTACTTGATAATAGGAGTATCGTGAGGCCCAGTCAGCGAATGCGAAGAAGAATGAATATCGTCACTTGCTGGGTGCTAAAGGGGTTAACAGAAGAGTTCCTGAGTGGGTGGCAGAAGGGGAGTTGCCATCGGATATGAGCACTCTAGATGACCACCAGAAACGGGGTACATTTTGGAAGCTTTCACGCACTAAGAAAGACCCAAAACTGGAGAGCGTCTGTATCCCTTCGAGAAAACGAAGGAAATTGTTGATAAGATGGTAAGTACTTTTGTTTAATCCTTATTTTTTTTCAAATTCAGTATTACAATCCTATAATTTATTATAAATCCTATATGCATTTACTTCTAAAGGGTGAAATGAACGAGCAAGTAACCAAGGGACTTGGGCTCCTGATCGACATGATGACCAGCTGTCTCGGGCGCTAGGAAAGAAAGATCATCCAGGCCGAGCAGTGGGGTTAGGGGGGGTTAACATAGGGATAAGAAAAGTATTTGGAAACCCCGGTCGAGGAAAGGAAGTAGTAGTCAGGAGAAGATGATCTCTTATGATGAGCATTTACGTGTCCTCAGTAACATCAAAGACAGTGGAAGAATGAGATCTTTGCTGAATGCGTCAGGGGACTGGTGCACCCCAGCCATATGCTCCTGCTTCTGATCCTTCTTATGGTATGCTCCTGCTTCTGATCCTGCTGGACTGCACACAAGCACCGAGTCTAATGATCCGTATCCTTACGCATATGTACAGGTAAATTTTTATATCTTTAACTGTTTTTATTACTTGTCATATCGTTTATTACATATTTATCAGTTCAATCATCTACTAATCTGATTAAATTGTAGGATCCAATAAACTGCAACCTCTTGCTCCCGTACAACAATCAAAATATACATGTTGCAGAAGGAAGAGTGTACACATCACGCTCGAATGACGTGGTCCATGGCATGCCATTACAGCCGTATCACGGGAGAGTGTCTGTGGACGAACCGATTTATACGTGTCCTGATTTAGAACTCCCTGTACCTACGGAGGAGTACAGCACGGTTCGGTCTGCAAAGGGTGCATTTCTTCAATGGCCTGTTCGCCTGATTCAGAAGTGTATGAAGGTACGCCCAATACAAACCTTTAATATAGTTATTGTAGTAAATTATAAGTGTGTGGATGTTCAGTTCATGATTAGTAATGTATGTCGATTGCAAATAGGCATTAAAGGAGAAATCAAAGTCTCCTGAAAAAAGAAGTCAAAGATTATATCTTCTGAATACAGAGCATCCACCAATGTCGTTCCCAAAGAAAACTTGGTGGATGATTCAATATATGCACGCTTGGGGCCAAACATGAAAGTGTTGCATGATGTGATCCGTGACTTCCCAGCTGCTAAGATTCTATCCTTCTTAGCTTTGAACCTGACATTCTTCACTATGAAGAAGTTTAGAAGTCGACTTGTGGACAAACGACGTGCAGGACATCCTGAAATCTGACTGGGTGCCTATCACTGTTGTCCACTCATTCATTCTGTAAGTATTAGTCTTTTTTGGTAATTAAGTTATAAAGTGATGCCCTGAAACAATGTTAATTACTATATCTTTTAATTAATGAATAGGTTTTTGCATGAGAAAATGCAAACTTTTTCACTTACCAAGTATGGATTTCTATGTCCTGAGAGACGTCATACACTGCTGTGACGTCTGATGTACAAGTAGTAAGCTCTACTTACAGCGTGCGATTACTAACAGCATCACAGCGAGAAAGAAATATCTCTTGCTGCCCTACCATCAAAAGTAATAACTTGTGTTTATCATTTTAATTCCATTAAATGTTGTACTTGTTGATTTTGACATTATACTGACATGTTAGTGTTTTGGTATTACATAGTGGTCATTGGTCCTACTGGTGTTGTGTTTGGATCGTGCACGTATACTATATCTTGATCCGCTTCGGCATTCATTACCGAATAATCTCAAGATAAAGCCACACCTTAACCTGTAAGTACATTATAAACCACTTCTTTATGCATTTCAATTCTTTTAATTTAATTTTGTTGTGCATGGATATCCTAATTTTATTAATTACATTTATGACATTTAATGTGCAGTATATATCAAAGTGTTATGATTTCACAGCTTGGTATAAGGATAAAGGGTTTGTCCCCTGGACTGCAGTGAAGGTACATGCATCACTTGTTTTTCATTGATAGAACAAATGTCTTATGTAATTAATCCTTTTTTTTTCTCTGTTTAAGTGTCCACGTCAACCCGGGAGTTCGGAGTGTGGGTATTATGTCATGAGATATATGCATGACATAATCACCCTTTTGGTGATATGCAAGATCAATTAGAAGTATGTTGAAGTCATATATTTTTTTTTATTTTAATGTATTTGTTTAATGATTAACTCATTTGTATTGTTTTGTTTTTCAAAAGGTTTCCCTAGTGTTGGCGAATACGACAGACAAACGATCAACGCTATGTTGGAGGATTGGGCGGAGTTTGTCTGTATGAATTTAGTTTGATTTTCACTTTGTTTTTTCGATCGAATTGTTATTTAGAACGTTAATGTTTAGAAATTTATGGCTAGTTAGATTGTGAAAGATGACCGGTTTGAGTACAATGAATATCTTGGTAGTTGTATATGTATATGGTCATTTGTGACCATTTGAAATGGTTGTATATGGTCATTTTGTGACCATTTGAAATGTGTTGTTGTCATTTGTGACCATTTCATCATTATTATTTTGATTTTTTGACAATTCTCTACAAAGAGTGATTGACATCCTCTACAATATGATGTAAGAGATGTTTTGGATTATCTGGATGTTTTATCTTTATTTTTACAGGTTTGTTTACACATGTGGGATTGTAAACTAAAACGAAAAAACCAAAAAAAAAGATATAGACATTTTCGGCGGTTCCTAGTAAGAACCGCCGAAAATAAGTAAAAAATGGGCAATTTTTACTTATTTTTCGGCGGTTCTTACTAGGAACCGCCGAAAATGTCTATTTTTTACCTCATTTGAGCTGTCACACCGTTATTTTTGGCGGTTTTGTCGTTTGGAACCGCCGAAAAAGGTTGTTATTTTCGGCGGTTTTATAACCGCCGAAAATTTGGAAAGGCCTTTTTCGGCGGTGTAATATTCGGCGGTTTTAAAACCGCCGAAAAAGGCCCAAAAGAACCGCCAAAAATGACTCTTTTTCTACTAGTGTGTCAAGTCATTGACCGGTTATTAATATTATTTTCTCAAGCTCAAACAAACATCTAGAAAAAACAAAAGGAATTTTTTACATTCCCCTTCATTATCTTTCATAATTCTATTCCGTTTTCCGCACAAAACAAACACCCCTAACTATACTTCTTAACTATGGTGCCGTTCGGTGGCAAGCGGTTGAATTTGGTGGACGTTAAGGCTCATATAATCTCATCGCGATTCGCCGCGATTAAGCTACAACTTCCATTTCAGTGTTCGTTGAGCACGTTTCACAAAAGCATTTTGTTTTCATAGAAAAGACCATTACACCCTTCCGGTGAATGTACCTCGGTCGATGGAGTAGAATTCCAGTGTTTCTTGTGCGGCTCCTACAAGAAAATAACAAATCACAACACTGTCATGTAAGGATACTACAACGAAAATGAAGAAATGCTGAAGAAGGATAACTCTACCTGTGATCTGATACGCAAGTTGACGAACAGTTGGGGAGTATATAAGGAATTTGCACCGAAGTGTCGAGCAGCTGGTTAGCACCAAGGCTAACTAGACAACAAGTCACGCTCCTGGCCTGATCGGAGGGCATATTCTTTTTCCTACTCCAACCGTGATTGAGATATAGCGCTGAATTACAATATAGTTTCAGAGGAACTTATTTCAATTGTTCGTTAGTTATCGTGGTTGGCTTTCATATTTTATGTTTTGTTGATCTTTCAAACAGAAGGAAGCTAGTCAAAATGGGGAGCTTGGGGACTCATTGCCATCTTGAATGGGGTTCCGTACGAAAATTGTTCTACTTGATTCATCAGTTAAATTGAATGCGAAACAGATATTTGAGGGGATAGAGTTTGATGGGTATACGGTTGCACAACAGTAAATGATACAGTCACAGAAATTTGTTAAGGGTAGAAAGGTAAAGTTGGATCATACAAAATCGGGCATAAACGACTTTAACTCCTACACAGGGTTTACTGGCGTTTGGATAAAGGCTCAAAACAACATTAATCTGGAACTTATTATGCAACTCGCCCCGCTTTTAGAATGGGATTAATCTGTGCGTTTTGCAATAAAACAACGATGCGACAAATGAACATACCCTATAAATAACAACACATCAATGATTCTTAATGGAAAACCAGAGATTTAAAGATATAGAACGAAATCCACATTTAAAGTAATTATGAAGAAATTATTCAATATTATATTTAATGAAGCAGACCATCGACGCTGTGGGCTAGCCACGTACAAGTCGTTGCAGTCCTCTCCATTTGGTAGTCCAGTCAACTGCTGACTGGATTGTTTTGCTGACTGGACTGCCTTTTTACTATATTAACTTCAATTGGTTGTAACTTTTAAATATAAGTCTAAAATAAAAAAATTATACCATTATTCATCTAAATTCAAGCTCTTCAAAACAAGACCATACATGGATATGTTTTGACAACTTTAAAACTTTATATTATTTACAAAATAATAATACATTACAAAACAATAATGATTTTATCGGTTCCGAAGTTTGTTATCTAATTCACCACTTATTAGTTAATAAATCATAATATCATTTTTAATGAATCATATATCAAAATTAATGAATCATATCTTTATTTTAGTGTATCATCACAAACATATAAAAATAAATATTTTTACACAATAATACAATACAAAACAATATTTGATATGTATGAAAAATACACGATTCACTATATAAGGTTTAAAATACACCATACAACAATAATAATACACACAAAATAAAAATGATTTTTATCAGTTCCGAAGTTTGTTATGTAATTCACCACTTATTAATTAATGAATCATAATATCAATTTTAATGAATCTTAATATCAAAACTAATGAATCATATTATGATTTTAGTGCATCATCGTATACATATAAAAATAAAAATTTAAACAATAATGCAACACAAAACATATTTGGTACATAAGAAAAATGATTCATTTAAAATACACCATACAACAATAATAATTTTTATCGGTTCCAAAGTTTGCTATCTAATTCCTCACTTATTAGTTAATTAATCATAATATCAATTTAATGAATCATATTATCAAATTTAATGAATCATAACATCATTTTAGTGTATCATTAATTACATATAAAAATAAAACTTTAAACAATAACAACACAAAACAATATTTGGTACGTAAGAAAAATACATGAATCACCATATAAAGTTTAAATACATCATACAACAATAATAATACACTAGAAACAATAATAATTTTTATCGGTTCCGAAGTGTGTAATCTAATTCCCCACTTATCAGTTAATGAATCATAATATTAATTTTAATTTTATTGAATTATTATGATTTTAGTGTATCATCGTATACATGTAAAAATAATTTTTTTCAAAGTTGTCAAAACATACCCATGATTGGTCTTGTTTTGAAGAGCTTGAATTTAGGTGAATAATGATATTTTTTTTTTCATTTTAGACTTATATATTAAAAGTTACAACTATTTAAAGTTAACATAATAAAAATACAGACCAATCAGTAAAACAGTCTAGTCAATGGCGCATCTATGGTGCGGATGCGCCACAACATCTAAATCGCCTTAATAAAGTGTGATCGGGTAAGATTTTTTTGAAAGCAAAGAAAGATGTGAATAAAATTGCAAATAAACCGTAACAGTTAGCTACATGGAAAGTAAAGTGGAACGCATTTTCTTAGCTACAGGTAATTGTAGCTAGTTAGCTACATACACGAGGAGGGGTGTGCGTGAAGAGGGGTGTGCGTGAAGGAGGAGACGCGCGTGACTGATCATTTTTTTTTTCTTTTTCTTACTTAATCATAAAAACTTTAAATTATTATAACTTTTAATATATAAGTCTAAAATGAAAAAAATTATATCATTGTTCATCTAAATTCGAGCTCTTCAAAATAAGACCAGTCATGGATATATTTTGACAACTTTAAAAAAAATATTTTTACATGTATACCATGATATTTTAATGTGAGGATGTATGTACATATTTTAATGTGAGAATGTACATGTTTTAATGTGACGATGTACATATTTAAATGTGAGAATGTACATGTTCTTGAATGAACATCTGTACATGTTTGTATGGTCATATGTACATGTTTGTATGACCGTCTGTACAAGTGTTCTTCCTTATATGTACAGGTTTTAATTTAAGAATGTACATATTTAATGATTCGTACAGGTTTATATGACTATCTATATGATTTTAATGAGAGGATGTACATGTTTTTACGTGAGGATGTACATGTTTTAGTGAATATTTGTACATGTTTGTATGACCATCTATACAAGTTTTCTTTTACGTTCTGTACACTATACATGTAAAAATAATTTTTTTAAAGTTGTCAAAACATATGCATGACTGGTCTTGTTTTGAAGAGCTCGAATTTAGTTGAACAATGATATAATTTATTTTTATTTGGACTTATATATTAAAGTTACAATACTTTAAAGTTTTTGTGATAATGGAACAAAAGAAAAAAAATTAAAAAAAATGCAAAGCAAAACGGGAGGTGCTCACGTATGTACCAAGATAGTTTTCCATTTGAGTTTATTTAATTTTTTATTTTACATACTAATTACTATGTTAGTAAGTGAAGTCATCCTATTTTACCATGTCATTCTAGTTTGCCATGTCAGCAGATGTAGCCATCCTGACTACATGCAGCTGTAGCTCAGAATGGCTAAAAGTGGAATCAACAACCAAAGCAAATGGCCAAAAACGAGAAACAGAAAAGGATAAGCAAACAAGAGAAAGACCGTAAGCTCATGAATGCGATCATCCCAGATGCGTAGGGCGGGAACTGGAAAAATAAACTTAAATATTATTATAATATTTCTAATACTTTCCTTTTTCTCCCGTCTGTTTTCTACCAGACCGAGAGAACTTAACTCATATAACTTGGTCACTTTCCTTTTCTCCCGCCTGTTTTCTACCAGACCGAGAGAAATTGAACTCTTATAACTTGGTCTTTTCCTCCAAATTTCTCTCTCTTCTGCAACTCCCCACCTCTCTGCTCTTTGCAGCAGTGTCGTTTCCTATCCAACGAAATTCCTCCCCGTTCCTATCCCCTCTTACCCCCCTGCCTGACTTTACAACAGAGATTCCGACTGTTTCTCCGGCGTTCACGGTTTTGGATGGAGTGCTATGCTATGGAACCAGTTTGCTAGGGTTTTGAGTACTTATTACTCGAAGCTTACTTTTATATTTTTCGGTGGGCTTTGGTTCCCTGCTTAATAGCTTGGAACGGCAAAATGAGTCTTCGGAAGGGTGCGGCGGTTTGGGTGGAAGATAAGGACCTGGCTTGGGTTCCGGCTGAGGTTGCCGATTTTGTCGGCAAGCAAGTTCTCGTTCTTACTTCTACCGGGAAGAAGGTTAATCATCGTCATGCTTTTTCTATCCTCATCTCGTCCTTCTCGTTGGAATATGGAACACGGAACTATTGAGTCACAGCTTTCATTTGCTGCTAACTCTTGTTCTTACATTAATTTCATCATTCTTTTGCGGCGGTAGAATCATGGGGGAGGGAGGAAAAGATGGATTGTGACGGTGTCGGTTAGGTTTTGACGTTGGTTCCAGAGGACTTGTACAACTTGTTAGCAATCCGATTTTAATTTGTAGTTGATTTAAATTTTATTACATTTGAGTCGGAATTAAACTCGACTATGATTGATCGCCTTCTATCTCTGTGCATCTCTCAGTTTTTCATGCGTGCTGCATTTTGTAGGTTTTAGCTTCTCCGGATGCCCTATCCCGAGGGACCCTGAAGCAGACCTTGGCGGAGTTGATGACATGACCAAATTGACTTATTTGAATGAGCCGGGAGTTTTTGTACAATCTGGAGAAAAGATATGCTCTGCATAGCATTTATGTGAGTGCAAATTCAATGTAATCGTTTTCGGTGCCCGCCTTAATTCTAGCTTTCTGTTATTCCTTCTATATTTTTTCAGTTTCATTGAAGATGGTTAAATTAGTAAATTAATGAACTGAGTTCTTGAGCTCGTGATCTTTTTTGATACGGTGCATTCACTTATATTCGATGGTTCTTAAATGTTAGTACTTATCATTTAAAGAGCCCAACTCTGCAAGATTTCATTGTTACTTTCCCGTTGAAAAGGCCTGCGCATGGAAAAATTTCATGATTCTTCTTACAAATGAAGCTTCTGTTTTGCATAAAAAACAGTAAACTAAGCTGGTTTTAGGATATCTTTTCACTGTGGTCATGGTGCTCAATTGGTTTACTTCACTGAATACACTTCAGTGCGAAAACATGTTATGGTCTCAGGGGAACTTGTTTAGATCACACATGAGTTATCCATGGGATTCTTAATTTAGTGCTAAGCATCCTATTATCATTCCTTGATATTTGGTTCATATAAAAAGAATTAGTAGAATGAGTGGGCAATTCGATGTGTTCCAATCGCTGGTGAGAGCTTTTCCTCAAGTTGTATACCAATATTTTGAGTTGATGCTTCATATGAATAGGCTGGAGCCTGAGCTTTGGGGCAAAAGCAATTGCTCAAGCAGCCTTTATAAGGTGGATTTTCTTGTTTGACAATGCCTTTTGAAACACCTTTCTCTTTATTATTGGTTTGAATTTTTTTAGGTCATAGATTCAGTTGAGTGTCTAAGACACTAGGAAGGTTTTTAAAATTGCATGGTTTTTCTTTATCATGCTTATGAATGCTACCTATCTGAGCGAGTGAGTATTGTGGGCGCATTTGATTTGTGCAGCGGAAAGTGAAAGGAATCTGGATAGGGAATGCAGGGGGAAAGGAAAAGATTCCCCTAAATTATCTAGTCAAGGAAATAGATCATTGGTTAACAACCTCTGGTCACCGGTCAATGGCCACCGGTTGAAGAGTTTTTAAGAAAAGAGAATCTCATTCTCTAGGTGGTGGTGGAGAATAAGTTGGAGGGATTTAGAGTAATTATATTCATCTTCTCTTTCCTGCAAATGGGTCAAGTCAAGACTGTCAAGTGGGTAAACAAACAACATGAAACTTTGTTTCTTAATGCTTCCGATACAAACTCCTAGAATTGAATGTTACTGTAGTGTTGTACGTATTATTTATTATTGCTGCAATGCAGTCAATAAAAGAAAGCAATGTTTCTAAACTTGCACACTTGCAACTGTAGTGTTAGAAATGTGGTCAGTTTGGAGATGAGCGCTTCACTTCTGCCCAACTTTTTGAAGATTTAAATGCCTTGAAACATTATGGAAACGGCCCCAGCAGCAAGGAAGAGACCTAAACATGCGGGTGATATTAACTAACATGAACCAGTGATCTTTTAACAAAGTGACCATTTGGTAACTGGAGTGGATTCTAGTCTTATTTTCTCTGTACTTTCTGTACTGCTTTGCTTGTGGAGATCAGACTGAGAATTTTTACTTCCTATTATTCCAAAAGGCTGTGATTTTCTTAACAACTGGAAGAGAGTGGCGGCATATACTCTTCTCGTTTTTAACCCACTAAATCCTAGTTTATGTTAGATCCTAGTGATCAAGAAGATTTATCTATTTGTTTGTCTTTTTTATTCAAAACACAAATGAAGCAAACTAAATGGAATGCTACTCTTATCGAAATAATGTTACATCATATGAAACCCCTACCTTGTGTAGTGAATTATATTTTCAAATTTGACAGCTTTATCAAGTAAAAAAATCCATTCTATTTGCAATATCCTCTCGGCTAAAAAAACACATTCTTTACAAACTTTGAGAACTTTTGTATGTGAAAATGAGCCTTGTTCTTTATATTTGAATCGCCATCTCCATCTCGAATTTGAAGATTACTAATTTACTTGCTTATCACTCCCTATAGCTGAAGGTGGAACGTGTGTTCCTGGATATTTGTTGTCACTCCCTTCAAGCTAAAGATTATCATGTTTGTGTTTGGGTTAAACTTTTAGCGTGCAACCTGAAGCTCCAAAAGTGAGCTTTTTGATAAAGCACGTCAGTTTTTTCTTTGACATGGTGTGAATTCGTATTTCTCGTTAAAAAAGCTAAATAGCTTACAATTTGTCAATCGAACAAACCCCCTGTATAGAAGGTTCTGTTTCATATCAGATTTGGTTCGTTTATGTTAAATAATTACAGAAGCCGCAAATATGGCATATGGTCTATGTCTTTGGGTGCTATTCACCTGTTGTTCACGTTGAAACTCAACTCCTTGTTTTGGAAAAGAGAACTTGCTTAAATGGATGCATAGCTTGTGAATGACTTAATTTGAATCCTATTATGTTTATTATGTTAAGAATCTCATGGTACTTCCTAATCACATGGTAGCACTACTTTTGTTACTACATAAGTGATGGTTTAGGTTTTTGCACACATTAGGGAAGAATGCCGAATGACTACTATGACTACTTTTTGAATAGGGAACAATGAAGAGCAAGATAGACAGATGTGCAAATAATAAAACAAAATGTACACAAAAATCTAAATATTTTGAAACAAGATGATCATGCTAAATATCATATATGGGTAATCACACATGTTATTTTCCTCTCTGTTCCTGTTTGTCATAATCTACACTTATATCTTCTTCAGGAATTGATGTTCAACCATATATTTCTTTGATAGACATACACAGGAAGCATTCTAATTGCTGTCAATCCTTTCTCCAAACTGCCTCACCTTTATGACACACACACATGATGGACAGTATAAGGGACTCCATTTGGTGAGCTGAGCTCTCATGTCTTTGCTGTGGCTGATGCTTCCTACAGGTTAGCTACTTATGTAAAGCTCATAAGAAATTGATTTGTGCTAGTGCTGTTTAGGTATACTATTTCTGATACAGATCCATTTTCTTTGTATGTTTTTTTTATGCAGGGCAATGATTAATGATGGTCAAAGCTAGTCTATATTGGTCAGTGGAGAAAATGGGGCTGGAAAAACTGAGACAACAAAACTAATTATGCAGTATCTTACTTATGTTGGGGCCCGCGTCTGAGGATTATAGATCAGTAGAGCAACAAGTGCTGAAAGTATGGACCTTAATGATCATCCACCTGCCTCAAATTCGTTAGTGTTAAGTGCTAAGCTTATACTGGAATTATGCTTTTTTATTGACATATTTTTGCATAACACCAGTCTAATCCACTAGTGGAGGCATTTGGTAATGCAAGGACCGCAAGAAATGACAACTCAAGGTGTGTATATTCTTTCTCCTTGTCTCCTTTGAGTACTCTTCGTACCAGGACTCTGTTTTGATGCTTCACCCTCAATTCTATCCGACGCTGTAGTTTGCTGAGTATTTTATTCACTGTTTGATGATAAAAATGAGATATACAAGCCTATATTTATAGGCATCTATGGTAGGGTCTAGATAACCTAAGGGACGAGACACTTTGGAAGTGTCTGTCTTGGAAATATAAATAACTGAACATGTGCAATTAATTACATGCTGGACAGACATAAGAACCTAATCAATTACAGAAATAATAATTGCACTATTTCCTAGACTAATGATGCCTGTTCAACACTCCCCCTCAAGCTGGGTTTGTAAATGTTTTTCATGCTCTGCTTGAATAAGATTATGAAATCTGGGACTATGGAGAGGTTTAGTAAACACGTCTGCAATCTGCTCTTCTGAGGGGATATAGCTTAGATCAATTAGGCCTCCTTCAATCTTTGCCTTGATGAAGTGTCGTCAATCTCATGTGCTTGGTTCGATCATGCTGGGCAGGATTGCGGGCTATGCTGATTGTAGACTTGTTGTCACATCTCAATCTCCATGGGACCTTTTCATTTGATTTGTAAATCATATAGAATAATTTTGACCCAAAGAAGCTCCCATAGACCATTTGCAAGAGCTCATATTCTGCTGAGATCAAGCCAACAACATTGTTTTGTGTGCTTCTCCATGTCACTAGATTTTCTGCCAGGACCACAAAGAACATTGTAGTGGACTATCGGTCAGTCAGAGAGCCACCATAATAGCATCAGTGAAGGCTTGAATTGTTAGTTGTCCCCCCTTTTTGAACAAGATCCCTTGACCTGGAGTCCCCTTTAAGTAGTGTAGAACCCAATAGACACCTTCTAGATGCAGTTTTTCTTGGGCCATGCGTGAACTGACTTAGGACACTTACCATAAGAAATATCAGGTCTAGTATGGGAAAGATATATCAACTTACCACATAGACGTTGATATGTAGATGAATCAACCTTAGGCTCATCGTGAGCACTGCTGAGTTTATGATTGGGATCCATCGGTGAAGTAGCCGATCGACACCCACTTTTGCCTGTCTGACTTAGAAGGTCTGTGATATACTTTAGTTGATTGATAAAGATGCCTTGAGATGAGTGGGAAACTTCAATTCCAAAGAAATATTTGAGAGAATGTTAGAAGGTAAGAGCACAGAGAATAGCCAGAGAAGGGGAAAAACTTAAGAAACTAAAATTCACCATCTCCAAAATTACAGCCACCAATAAAAGGATTGTGGGCTATGCTCCCTTATTATATATAGTCACCACAAATTGGCAATCCCTAAAAGAATTCTATCGCCTACGGGGCACATTAGCACACTCCCTTATACCCTTGCCAACTGTACTACAATTCCATATTTACCCCCCACTAGAGGACTGCTTTTTACGGGAATATATTCCACTCCCTCACAACAGAAATAGGCATTCTAACATCCCCACCCCCTTCAGAACAACCTTTGTCCACAAGGCCGGACATCGGAAACTGCCCTATGAAATCTGCACAGCTGAGCCAAGTTGCCTCCTCTAGTGGTTTCCCTTGCCATTGGAGCAAGAGTTGGTGGCAAGGTTCTTCTGCTCAGACACGGGCCCCTGCTTCAGTAACTGTGCGGGCTGTGAACGAATGACGAAGTCCCATAAAATGGCCATATTTACTTAGACGGTCGACCACCACAAAGATGCAATCAAATCCCCCAGATTTGGGCAACCAGGCGATGAAGTCCATGAAGATATCCGCCCACACTGTCTCCGGGATGGGCAGCGGCTGCAACAGCCCAGCAAGGGACAATGTTTCTTATTTGCTTTTCTGGTAAACCAAGCAGTTGGCCAAAGTCCTGCACGGTCTTCATCATCTTTGACCAAAAGAAACTATTGGACAGCCGACGATAAGTCTTATAAGCACGGACATGGCCACCAGAGGGGGTGGAATGGAATTCCATAAGCAATTTCAGAATCTAGGCAGATGTAGAGGGAAGGAACACTCTACCCTTGTGAAAGATATGTTCGTGAAGGAGATGAAAAGGTGGGTGGCCGTGGGGTTTTTTGCTCTAGCTCCTGTTTCAAGGTCCGCTTCCGCATGTAGTTAGTCAACATCTCTCCCAATAAGGAATGGAGACTGCCATCAGTTTTTCCTTCCCCGTTGGGTGACAAGGCGTCCGCCGCTTTATTGGTTGCCCCGGATTTATATTCCAGCACAAAATTGAACCCCATTATCTTTGCTAGCCAATGTTGTACGGGGTGTAGTAATCTGCTGTTGTAGGTGTTTTAAGATGTTGTGATCAGTTTGAACTTTAAACTGCCTTTCCCAGCAGAAAGGCACATAATGGTGTGGGCCACCGCCATCGTTTCTTTCTCATAAGTGACTTTTTGGCATTTTGAGGAGACAAGGTTTTGCTGAAGTATGCTATAGGTCACCCTTCCTGCATCAACACGACACCGATTTCAGCCCCTGAAGCATCACATTCCATGACAAATTCTTTAGCAAAATCCGGCAAGGCTAAGACTGGTGTTGTCATCATTGCCTTGAGGAGGGTTTCACAGGCCACTTGGGCATTCGGAGTCCACTGAAATTTTGCTGCAACTTCCTTTCGTAATAAGGCGGTGAGCGGTTTTGCTATCTGCTCGTACCCATTGATGAACCTCCTATAATACCCAGTCAGCCCTAGAATGGCCCGAACCACGCGAATTGAATGTGGGGTGGGCCAATTAACTATGCTGGTCACCTTACTGTGGTCTATAGCTACCCCCGACTAAGGGCACAATATGTTTGAGGTACTCCACCTTCTGCTGAGCCCCAACAACACTACTTTGGGTTGGCCACCAGCTGATGCGTGTCCAGGCAACAAAAAACAATGAAAGATGTCCCAAATGATCTTCCCAACTCCTGCTGTAAACTAAAATATCGTCAAAGAAGACTAGCACAAAACGACGCAGATACGGCCTAAAAATAATCATTCATTGTGGATTGAAAATTGTTGGAGCGTTTGTGAGACCAAGGGCATGACCAGAAATTCATAATGGCCCGTGTGAGTTCGAAAGGCTGTCGTGTGGACGTCTGATCAAGCTACCCGATGAAGTGGGGCGCTACCGAGAGACACAAAAGGCCTTTCCTTTCTACCGAGACAATATAAGAAAGAGAGCCTTCTAACCCGGTAAAAGATAAGACATATAAGATGACCGGACAAACTAGATATATATTCCTACCGGTAAGAATTAAAAAGATGTTCTCACCGGTAGTTTTAGATGGGAAGAACGGTTGTCAAAATGACCGGGCGAATGTAAATAGAGGAAATAAACTAGCAATCCAAGTGGCCTTGTAAGTTATATAAAATTCTAGAAAGGTGGGCCCCACAAGTTTGTATAAAGAGCGGTTAAACTCCGCGCCTATAAATAGAGATCATAGGCCAATGTAAAAGGGTACGTTTACATCAATCTGCTGGCTATTACTCCTTGCTTATTGTCTTGAGAACTAGAGAGAAGTGAGATCCTTACCACTTCATTTGGCGCCGACTGTGAGAAACGCACCGTCGAAAGACAACCATGATCCAAACCACAAGCACATTCCTCTGACCATGGCACCACAAGTTGACAAAGGAAAGGGAAAGGCAGTTGGAGCGGAGGGAAGTTCGTTTTCAAGGAGGGATCTTCATCACCTGATGCGAAGCTTCGTGCAAGATGTTAACGAAAAATTTTCGAGAGCAATGAGAGGTTTCAGCAAGAACTGATGGAAAAGGATCTGGACTACTAGAAAAAGATGGACGAAATGACAAGTGTGATTGAAAGCCTCAAAGCAAAAGACACATCGAAGAGTGGTGAAGGAAGTAGGAAGGAGAGATCACCGGTGACCGCTGTGGAAGAGGAGGATC
This sequence comes from Limonium bicolor, assembly GCA_023374045.1. Taxonomy (NCBI): domain Eukaryota; kingdom Viridiplantae; phylum Streptophyta; class Magnoliopsida; order Caryophyllales; family Plumbaginaceae; genus Limonium; species Limonium bicolor. Next base: position 86,196,081 of record CM041779.1, on the reverse strand, counting down.
TTATTGATATGTCACTCTATCCCTTTACTGAGAATATCCGAATGGCAAACTCCCGCCGTTCTTCGTGGCCCCGACAATAGAAAAGTATGATGGGACCGAAGATCCAGCTCAACACATCAAGAAATTCATCTTCGCCATGAATACGCAAGGAATCTCCGCTCAAGCACTCTGCAATCTGTTTCCGGGAACTCTCACCAAGAGAGCTCTGAATTGGATTTCCTCCTGGAAACCGCAGTCCATCGCAAGCTTCAGGAAACTTACAGAAGAATTCCAACTCTATTTTGCCGCGAGCAAGAAAATCTAAAAGGATACTATCAAGATGATGAATGTCAAATAGAAGAAAGGCGAGTCGGTGAAAGAATATAGTGACCGTTTTCACAAACAAGTGGCTGAGGTGGAGGATGTAGATGAAAGTACTGGTGAAGGCTTTTGGAAACGGGTTAGCTCACCCAAGGTTGGCCGGAAAAATTGCTACCAAGGCACCGCAGACTCATGGAAAGTTGGCGGAAATGTTACATGATTTCTTGAAATCTGAGATTGCTGAGAATAAAGCAAAATAATTGGTTAATAGCTTCAAAAGTGCTAACGAGAAGAAACCGGGAAGAGAGCAGTTCGGCAGAACCAGTTACGGTGAAGCATCTACTCAAAATCATGGGGGCTAGGTACAAGCCTTATGGTAAAGATCCTACCATCTCTGTCTACACTGGAAATAAGCTGACGTATGGAGCGAAAGTCATTATCGCACCAGGGCGATATGTAACCGCGGTAAAGGAAGAATACTTACCACCTCCTAGGAAGCCTGTTCCGGGGGAGAACCTGGTAGCATATTGTGAATTTCACGGTCACTATAATCACCGGACAACCAATTACGCAACACTGTCAAGAGAGTTAAACAGGATCAATGAGCAAAAGAAAAAAAAAAAGAAAATAGAAGCAGGAAGCTCCCAGCGCAACAAAAGAATAACAATGACTACCAGAATCGGTCTTGGACTGGTCGAAATGAGGGAAATATGGCTGGGCAGAGAGATGAATTTCACACCGAGGTGAACCAAAGTAAATCCTTTGATTTTGGGGTCATAATCGGGTTATTTTCGGAAAAAAGATTGTATACCGCAAAAGAGAAGAAAAGACATGTACATGAGATTTACGAGGAGTTGCCCGAAAGAAAGATCCAGAAAAAAGAACCTCTACCGCCAATTTACTTCACAGAAGAGGACGAAGCAGGAGTGTACTTCCCCCACAATGACCCTCTTGTTATTCGGGCCCAAATCAATGGTAGGATGGTGGGCAACATCCTAGTCAATAGCGGAGCGGGAGCAAATGTAATCTCTTTGACCACAATGAGAAAGTCAAACCTTTTACTACTACTTTCGTGGGGTTCATAGGAGGAATCCCGGCATAGGCTTCCGGAAGCGTCGATGTCACAACGACCCTAGGTCAGAAGGATGACCGAAGAACAAAAAAGAACTTTGTACATTATGAGAGATTTGTCGGGGTACAACATCTACTTGGGTAGACCGTGCATTAATGCCTTTGGGGTCGTCTGTAACACTTACTACCTCAAGCTTAAGTACATGACAAGATCTGGAAAGCTGGTATCTATTCCTGGAAGTCAGAAAACCGCAATGGTGTGCGAGATATGGATAACCGAAGACTTCCCGGAAGATGTAGTAAAGGAGACTGGATTAGCCCGAGAGTATGAAGAAGGGGAAATCAGAGCCCGGACGTGCAAGGAAAACTCAGAAAAAGCCATAGTTCCGTCGAATCCGCCAAAAGAGGTACCCCTAAAGTTTGATCCTTCTAAATTTTTCAAAATTGGAAATGCTTTTGACTATGATGAACAGACTCGCTTAATGAGAATTTTGGAAAAAAGAAGAAAAACATTTGCTTAGAGCCCAAAGGACATGCTCGGGGTAGATGACAACATTATCCGTCATAACTTGAATGTGGACCAAGTTCCCAGCCATCAGACAGAGGAAGAGGATCATGGGAAGAGAAAGAGACGAGGCGGCCTGGGCAGAGATGGAGAAGCTTCTTCAAGCTGGTTTTGTTAGAAAAGTCTTCTATCTAAAATGGTTGTTAAATGTTGTACTAGTCAAAAAAGCAAACGAAAAATGGAGAATGTGTGGATTTCACAGATCTAAATAAAGCCTGTTCTAAAGATTTTTATCCATTACCTTCCAAAGACAAGCTAGTTATGGGAACAACTCAAAGTAGTGTAATGTAGTTTTTTGGATGCATTCTCCGGGTATAATCAGATAATGATGAACGAGAGTGATCAGGAGAAAACATCTTTTATCACTTCGACCGGTATCTTTTGTACTAAGTCGTACTGTTCGGATTAAAAAATGCTGGGACAACTTTTCAATGGGTGATTGATGAAGTGTTCCGGGAGCAACTATCTCAGAACGTAGAAGCTTATGTGGATGGCAAAGTAGTAAGAAGTAACTCGGTAGCCCAGCATATGAATGATTTTGAAGAAACCTTCAATCCCTAGATAAATACAAAATCAAGTTAAACCCCGAAAAATGTGTCTTTGGAGTTACCTGTGAAATTTTTGGGTTTCATAGTAGGGCAGAGAGGAATCGAGATTGATCCGGAGAAAGCTCAAGCAGTCCTCAATCTTCCATAGGAAAAAAATATCAAAGATATGCAAGCCCTGAACGGAAGACTCACTACTTTAAGCAAGTTTTGATCCAAACTTCAAGAGAAATCTTTTCTATTTTTTAATGTGCTCCGAAAGAATAAACAATTCCGGTGGGCCTGGATTATGTAGAAGCTTTTGAATAGATAAAAAAGATGCTTCGTGAGCTTCCGAAACTTGGTGTTCCGTCCCGGGCCAAGATTTGTTCTTATATCTCTCGGTATCAGAATGAGTTGTGGCAGCAGTTTTGATAATGGAAGAAGCATGGAAAGAGATCCCTGCTTACTACACCGGCAAAATTTTGACTTCAACTGTGACAAGATACACTAACATTGAAAAGTTTTATTTGCTCTTGTCATAGCTTCCAGGAAATTGAGACCATACTTTCAATCGTACCGAATTACTGTCCGGACCAATTAGCCACTAAAGCAAATCACGAAACCCAAATGCTTCCGGTAGGATGATAAGTTGGACAATTGAACTTACACAGTTTGAAATCCATTATACTCCGCGAACCGTGATAAAGGCCCAAGCATTGGCGGATTTCATTAACGAGACAAGCGTCTTTCACAAAGAAGAACTGGAGGTGCCACACAAGACCTGGGGGATGGGGCCCGATGCAGAATAGGGGCAGAGTAGGAGTTGTGGTCCAGACCCCTGATGAAAGGAAAATAAATTATGCGGTAAGACTGGAGTTTGAAGTGACAAACAATGAAGCAAAGTATGAAGCATTGATACACGGATATGAAATAGCCTCCGCCCTAGGAGTAACAGATCTGGAAGTACAATCTGATTCTTTGCTTGTAAAGGCAAAGTGAGAACATCTTTGAGGCTAAGGAAGAGAAATTGAAGCATTACTTAACAAAGGTACAGAGTCTAAGAGCAAGATTCTCGAAGTGCAACCTCCGACACATACTGAGAGAACAAAACTCAGAAGCTGATGTACTAGCCAAACTGGCTAGTATAGCGGAAGGAATACCGGAGGAGGTCTTACTACAACTTAAAAGGTCTTCGGCATAGCAGACGTGGATGCAATATCAGTAGAGGTAATTAATCCAGAAGGATCATGGATGGCCCTGATTGTTCAGTATATTAAAAAAGGGGTACTCCCAGA